>APFE030068149.1:0-45341 GCA_000404065.3 Pinus taeda
AAGGCAAGATTTGTTGCCCAAGGTTTTTCACAGATTGAGGGGATCGATTATGAGGAGACCTTTGCACCTGTCGCAAGGTATTCTTCCATATGGACGATTCTTGCTCTCTCAGCGCATATGGGATGGCACATCATCAGATGGATGTGAAGACTGCGTTTCTTCCTGGAGGTTGGAGGAAGGAGGATACTACTTCAGCGGAGGTAGTGGATGCCACTGTTTATCGACAGTTGGTAGAGTCGCATGTGTGCAGGCTCAAGAGAGGCACATCGGGATATGGATCTTGGTACAGACAGGAGGATGTAGATTGGGAAAGGAGCTCAACGGACGACATCAGGTACCATCATATCAGAGATTGTGTGCAGCGGAGGATCATGTTACTTTCGTACATTCCAACGGAGGATCAGGATGATGATATTCTGACGAAGCTCTCACTAGGAGCAAATTCGAGTACCACCGAGGCAGGATAGGGGTTGCTGAAATCCATATCTTGTTGAGAGGGAGTGTTGAGATTGCAACAAGATGATGGAGCTTAGTGAAAAGAGTCGCCTTCACTAAGTGGGCCGGCAGGCTATTTTTGGCGCAAGTCTATTTTTAGACTATGTCTATTTTTAGACATATGGATCATGTCTATGGATTGCAGGTTGCTGTTTATGGATGATTGATCAAGTTGGGAAAATAGATGGACTTCTATTTTTAGACCACAGCGGAGTGACACCACAGCGGAGTGACTGCTCAGTCTAAATATAGAACAGTCAAATATTATTAGCTCATAATAATATTTAGACTATTAACTTTGTCTTATTCCCTTGGAGCACTTCAGGATGAGCTACGGATGTGGTACATGCAGATCCCAGAAGGAAATACGTGGTTACCTATGGGATGACTAATATTTGCATGCAGGACTTCAGTTAGAACTCAAGTGAGTTGAGTTTAGTGGACTGGAGGTGCAGTTGATGGAGTTGTGTTCAGTTTAGCTTTGTTAAACTGGTTGTATTTAGTCTAACTGGCAAATAGACTAGAGATGAGTTGGGTGAATTAGTTATTAATTAATTCACAAGTTATTAACTCATAATACAACTAATGAATACATCAGTTAACTCAGTTGCATGTCAGTGCATGTTCAGTTCAGCAGGGACAGGTGTTAGAGAATCAGATTGCTATCAGTTGTGACTATAGTTGTGCATCAGATCTTGCACAATCAAGGGATTAAGTATGCCAATGAGTTTGCTCACGTATTTTCCCACATTGTAGCTTGTGCTCACGTGATTTTTCCAAGTAAAGACGTGGTTTCCTTCGAATTATCATCAGTTCTTGAGCAGGTATTGAGTAGCGGAGGAAGGCAAGCAGCGAAGGAGATTTGAGCCAGTGATTGATTCAGATCTGAGCTGTATTGTGTGTAACAGAGGTGGAGATACTTGTGAGAAGTATTATGCTGTGTAATGTTACATGACTCAATCATTAATATACAGATAGTTGGGGTTTTTAGCGAAATGCTTTCCCCGGGATACATACTGTGTTAATGTGTGAATGCTCTTGATGTTTTATTGTTATTGATGCTGCTATATTGATGATCAACATAGAGGAGCTTATGTATTGTGTATGTTTTCCGCAATAGTACATGATCAGGATAATCTCTGTTGAATATGTGTTAAATTATTCAAAATTTCTATAGCTACAATGGTTATTATGATACTTGCATTAATGAGGTAGATATTGTCTTCCTATCCTTCCCCTTTCCGAGTTCTTCATCCCTCCTTAGAAGATTCCTTGTTTTCCTCATTATTTAAACCACTTGGATTCCCTTTCATTTTGGATATTCCTTCAATATACCACAGTTACACACATTCCTCTTCCATTATTCTTAGGTTGAAAAGAGTCATTCACTTTCATATATAGCCCTATAGACACCCTACATAACCTAGGACTACATCTAGGCTATTGTGAGAGATACCCACATGATTCCCATATTATTGACCTTTTTGGTGTAATCATATAAAGTATACACCTATCTATACCTGAAATAGTGTGATAGGATCGATATTTCCTCTATATACCTAAAAAAGGTAAAATTATGACTTAATGAGGGTTTTGAATTACTCCCACATAGTTTTTGGTGGATAAACCTATAGCCTAAGTGTTTATGTATGACTTTTGACCTAGGTGATAGCATGGCCCTCTAATCTTAGTCCAAAAAATGAAATTTTTTGCTACATATTGATATAGTGGTGCCTAACTCAAAATAAATGTATAATAGTCCCAGCTAGTTATTCGATTTAAACATATCAATGTCATATTGGTACGGATTTTTGTGCACCTTCAATTCCATGTTAAATAGGGATTCTAAATAGCTGATGGAAATCGAACATGGACACTCATCCTCAGCTTCTTTCCTTCCTTCGCATTTTTGGATTTTCATGGTCTCTCATTTTCATCTATGATTTCACCTCTATGTTAGAATCTCCACCATCTCTAATTCCAAGTTATTTTATATAGCTTCCATAAGGAGGTTCATGTTGCAAATGTTGTTAGCGGCTTGTGATTCCAGCCTTATGAATCTATGTTTTGTTAGCTCATGAGAGTTATTGTGAATAAACCATTAGACATGTTTATGGTTTTTCATCTTTCTTCTTAAGCCACTTCGTAGATTCCTTATAACTTTCAAAAATATTCACTAAAGGAACATACTCCAATACCAATATGATTTATGGACTACCATATTTATTCGACTACAATTGCTCATGGTAATAAAATTACAAAAATATTTATTACTAATATGATATATTTTGGTCAAATTATTTTCCTATGTTTATTAGCATATAAAAGGTGGAAAATGTCATCGATTAGTGTATATCAACCACATTAGTCTATGTGATTATGCTAGTTAATGGCCAACATGTGTGGGGTGGATTCATTGACTATGGTTAACCATGGTTGATGAGGGTTGATGAGGTTGATCATGGTTGATGAGCTTGACCATCGTCAAGATTACATTAATGTTAATGGTAATGTTACATCAATGGTTGAAGTGGGTTGATGGGGTTCATGATGGTTAAGGAGGGTTGACCATTATTTACCATATTCAGCCATATAGATCCTAATTGGCCATTATAGTTTTCCATATTCAACCATAGAGAGCTTCATCTACCATGTTCAACCATTCTAGCCATGTTTGACCATGTTTTGCAATTAGGAATCAATAGAGAATGGAATGTTCTATGTTGAGAATGGTTGACAAAAGATAACCATGGTTGATCATGGTTGAACAAGGTTTACCATGGCTAACCAATTTTCTTTAGATTCCAAATTCTTTAGAAACATGAATTTTCTGCACATTTAATTAAATTTAGTAAAACATCATTGGGATTATGAAAAAAGTGTTGTCCTTAATGGGAAGCTACTTAATAAATATTTTTACATGTGGTAGTAGGATGAGAAATTGTGTCAGTACATATTCAATATCATTTTAGAGTCAGAGGAATGATAAAGATAAAGTTTTGAATAAGTATATGCATGTCCTATGAAGCAAAGCTGCTTATATACATAGGTTTAGTGAAGAAAAGTAGCATACAGTTTCCACACGATGTTGTCATAAATACTAGGGGTCTTTAGCATGGTATTGGCACACAGTAATGAGTGCAACAAAAGATATTTGGTCCCGTCAAATAATAACATCAGTATAGCTATAGAATTTCCTTAAGGTATTGACTAAGGCCTAATCTATATAAGGAGATGGAGATCAAAGTGTTGTGTGTGCATGTAATGGGTTACTGATGAATTGTTTATTTTGAAATAAGTGTGCACGTAGAACTGTGACGATGGATCAAATCTTATAGATCTGAAATAACTATGCATTGAATAACCTGCTTATGAGGTGATAGATTTGTGATAATGAGGTAATGTATGTGTTATCACTCAGATTTTCCTAGAAGTTGTAAGAAGAGGAAAGGGGTTTGAGGTAACCGCAAGCCAACTTTTAAGTACATAAGCTAGCCAATCTATACTCAGAGAAGGCTCTCTCTTTATGATTTAGATTTGTTTATGGGATATTAGGCTAGTTAAGAAAGCTTGATGGGTTTTGATTGTGTCTGGTGGTGGAATTTAGGAGCAGATGGCTAGAACTGAGTATTTCAGGCCATTGAGTTATGGATTCAACCAAATATGGCTTAACTGGATTTAGATTTTCAACAAAACGATGGCTTCATAGGGCAAGATAGCTAAACAGGGAACAGCTGGTAACTTGAAAGGATGGGATCGAATTAAAAGGGAGGAATGGAAATTAAGAATCCTTCAACATGTTTTAAGAGGAGGGAATTTGGATGATCACCAATAAAAAGTAATTATTTTTCTTTTACTAAATGATCAAAATGATAAACTAAGAAGCAGGAAAAATTAAGAATTCCTTGCTTATGATATTTTAGAAGAAAACATTGAAATACAAATGATTTTGAAGATAGATTGCACTTAAGCACTTTCTCAATTATACTTTTTCATTTTACTATTCAGATATGAAACACAATTGAAATGTTAAACAAGAAAACAATAATACATGAGATATAGAATACTTATTTGTCCAGTGTTTGCCACATGAATCCTGTGAAAATTCCTTTGTATTATTTCCTCGTCCAGCAAGCCATACAAAAATTGTCCAACAATACTTCTATTCCAAAATAATCAGTCTTACATAAATGTCTAAGAATCCACCCTCAATACTCCGAATGAGGGAGTATTTATACAAAAGTTTTACAATAAAATATCTCATAACAAAGAGAGATATATTCTAGGATGAGTAACTATATGTTACATGAAAGTAGAGACAGATGGTCTCGAAGATAGAAGATAAAGTAAACTGATGGCTTCTTTTCCCTGTTTTTGTGGATGAGCTAGAGGCAGGCCCTATGATGAAGTATGTTGTTGTCTTCCTCGTAAATCAATGCTGGTTGTTCTACTTTTCATCTTCTTATTGATACTCTTTGACCTGTTCTAATACTCTTTACCTACTTGATCCTTGTTTATCTTCTTTTACCACAATTGACTATGGTAACTAATGAAAATTTACTTTTTTACCAAGGATAAATCACAAAATTTATGTCATATCTGTCCACCATTTTTCCTGTGGTATTTTGGTCCTTTGAAGTTACCTAAAGATTTCATCAGCCTTTGTGTATTCAACAAAATTAGGCTAAACTGGAAACAAATGCTTTACCTCATGTTCAACATAGAAAATGTTCTCTATATTGTCATAGAGAACTCTGCCTGTAGGTAGGGCCTTTGGTGCAAATGTACTAGTTGATGAACTAGCCTGGTTATCTACATATTGAGCCAGTTTGTCAACATAGTCTATATGTCTCATAAATTTATCATTGATTACTAAAGGACTGGGTAGCCCTTTGCTCTGCAAAATGCCAAAATTTTCCATAAAATCATTGATTTCTTCTTGCATATTAAAGCATCTTCTTTCCAAATTTTGCATTAGAGACCTTTTGGTCAATACCTTCTTGGTTTATAGAATAGTTCATGTTCTGTTTTCAATGCCTAGCTCTTCTCACTTGTACTTATTTTTTCTATTCAAAAAGTTTATTAGCCTAGTGGCTTCCTTAGGCATCCTTCCTATTTCCTCCTTTGTTCTCTGGATTTCTTCCAGAGCTATTTATACCAAATCAATCTATTCAAAAATTATTTGTATTGATGGCCAAACATTATTTATTTATTGGGTGATGTTTGTCCAAAGAATATTCTTAATTTCTGCTAAGGGCTTGTCAAAGGTGAGGTGTTTCTCTAATGATTTCACCTGTTGAGCTAACCCTTTATTCTCCCTCACTTTTTTAGTGAAATTAATCTTGGAAAGATCATATTGTTGTTCTAAGGTAACAAATTGTTCTTTTACCTTTTGTAATTCTGAAACTTGGAGCTTCATCTCCTCCATTGATTTGATCAATTCATCTGTGCTTAAAACTGAAGTTCCTGTTGGTTTCATTCTTGTACTTGTACTTGTGATTATTTCAGTTGTGACTAAAGGGGCATTGGGTGCCAGAGTTGTTGCCAGTGTTGAAGGGACTATAGTGGAGACTACTGGTATCAAATTTGGAGGCTGAGAAGTCAACTCTCCTTGCTTGTCCTTCAATGATATTTCTAGCTCTTGTTTAGTCTCCTTCAATTGTTCATTAAGCTTAAGGACTAAGTCCATAAGCTCTTCTTCAGACATTTTTTATATGATTTCAGCAGTCTCTAGATGCCTTGAAGGAGGTAGCTTTAGCTGCTTTCTTGAGGCATCTATCTCTTCATCTTTGTTTTTAATTAAGGCCCCTGCAGCCTTAACATCTTTTGGGCTATGACCCAATCCAATAACCAATTCTTCAAAAGATTTAATTATATTGTCTTTAGCCTGTGAAGAGGCTCTTTCTAGCTATAACTAGGCAGTTGTATTATTCAAAGAATTTTCTAATCTTTGGGCCACCATGGCCTTACCAGTTAATGTAGAATATATCATTTCCCCTGTTTTCCTGTGTAACTCAATTTGATCCAAGGGATGAATGTCTTTTTCCATGACTTCAAAATCTATTTGAAGGTAATTTGCAATTGTTTGAGGTTGTTGTACTTTGGACTTCAAAAGGCTCATTTGCATTTTTCCCTCCTTGATTTCATAGGCTAACATCAACATATTTTGATTGGTCTGAGCCATTTTTAAATATTGATTGTAGACTTGGATCCCTAACGGCTCATTCCTAGCTTTTATTTCTTTCAATTTCTTTTTAATATCTAGGTTCTCATTTCCTGCAGGCTTAAAAGATGATACTTTAGCACTTTGTTTTCACTCCAGCTCCACTCTCTGTGAGCTAGAAGGTGTCCTACCTGTTGGGAAAGTGTGGTGACTGTCTACACCTTCTTTTCCTTGGCTATCTATAGTTTCTTCAAAAAATTCCTCTTCTGAATGAGGATTTAGCTTGTGCCTCTTAGCACGACACTGGTTTGATGGGCCATTGGCAGGGGAAGATACTGCCCTTTGTCTCTTTTTATTTCTTTCCTCATTCAGAGGAGCTTGCAAAATTGGCGGCTCTCGCATGTTGACTTGAGTTGGCTGAGCCTGTGTCTGAGTTTGTTCTTGAGAATTTTTAGGCTTCTTGGACATGGTTGATTTCTCTATTTCTTTCTTGCTGCTCTCTGGTTCTTTTCCCTTGAATGTCCCTACAAGTGGTTTACTAGTCTCCTGTGAGTGCCTCTGTGAGATATCTGCTTTTGAGGCACTAGTCCCTGATGCCAGCCTTTAAGAAGTTTCAAATTGTACCTATCCAAAAGAATCGAGGTGAAATGTCTTTTCAAAATCCTTAATTACATTTTCTATATTGAACTGCTTGCCATCTGTTTCTATTAGGGTCCCTTCCCTCCATTCATCCATGTTGGCAAATTGTTCAATCTCTGGGATTTTGTGATGCAAGTATGGTGGCAGTCTATTTTTCATTCTTCTATCACAGATGAAACTATGGGGATCATAAGGAATCCAATTAAAAGTTTTGTTTAGTTTCATATGGTCTTCTAAAATCTACTCTATTGCTTTGCATGCTTCCCGAGTGTTACAGAGGAAAGGGCCTAATTGATCCTTGATCTTTAGTTGTTCTCTCTTCTTAACCTTAGTAAAATGAATCAAGTCTGAGTTTATTATCTATCTATAGTATTTCAATGAAAGCAGTCTCATTGGAACATATTTTGGTAACTTGAAAGAGGAAAGTTCACATCCATATATCCTAATTTATGTGTAGTTCTGGTATAAATACAAGTCAGCCACCCTATACTGTTTGGAAAGTTGAAGGATTCTTTTGATATCATCACTGATTCTAGGAGGTGAAATCCCTGTGAACAAGGTGGTAACTAGATGAATAAACTGATCAATAAACTCATTATATGAGTAAGTGTTGGATAGAGATTTATGAAAGATGGAAGCCCAAAAGATGACAAACCTTGGATTAGCCTTGACATCAAGTTTGTTGATAGAAAATGGTAATTTGTTTGACTCATAGTAGAGCATGAGGTGATATATGAAGGTGGTATACTTGAACACCCTTTCATTTTCTAGTCTCGTGAACTGGTCATGAATTTTGTCAGCAATAAAGGAGGCATAATCATATTTGACAGTAGTGGGTTGTCTAGAAGTAAAAATAGAAACCAATATTAGGATCAATTCATCCACAAATTCACTAGTGTTGAATCCCATAACTGTAGAAATCATATTAACTATGATTTTACCCATATCTGTGAAAAAAACTGACTCAAAGGAGGGAGATGTGTAGTCTAATATTGCTTTAGTATGAACGTCTGGCAAAGGTGATTAAGTTTAGATTGGGACATTTTGGTTGCTTTTTCAAGTAAATTCCTGATGGAAATGGGAGTGAGGGCTTGACCTGGGTGAAATTGGAGCATTTCATTGATTGACTAAGCGTTTATTGTGAAGATGATGATTTGGTTGGGAGACATGACTGCTCTGTGGTTGGGCTCATAATTGGCATGGAACTGATGGATTATATATGGAAAAACATGCACACAAGGGAGAAAGTACATTGGGATGTTGGATTCCCATAGTCCCGTGACATCATATCCATTTAAGTAATTACCTCTACATTGAAAAAAGACTTTGAGATGATTTTTATCAATGGTTGAGTCTTTCATTTGGAAGTCCTTATCTACAAAAGGCAGATAGTTTAAATCTCGATGAGGGGCATTAATGGGTGCGACGTTCAGAGCTACTGGAGTTTTCATTTCTATTTCTTGTGGATTCAGAAAGGAAACTTTGGTTCTCTTTGTGAAATGGGAAAAACAGAGGGTTTGGGGGACTTGAATGATGAAAATAATAACAAAATTATTGTGAATTTGGGATTTTTTAGTCAATTTACACTGGAAAACAAGTATTTGCAGGGTTTCTTATTGGGAATTTGATAAATACCTGGTCTTTGGGGGATGAGTAATGGAATGCATGTACTATGTGTGGCTGGAGGGTTTCGGGCAGCGTCGACCACAAATTTTGGAGCAAGTTGGCGACAACAAGCTTAAGCTGGCTGACCTTGACATTTGTTTCATGGGCATACAGGTTCATAGAATAAAACAATGAAAATGACTTGTTTTGTTTTATGTACAAAGTCAAGGGTTGGCGGGTTTTGGGATTTGGGCGGGTCACGATAGTGGGAAATGACATGATGTTTTGTTGTTTAGCTACAAGGCAGTAAGTGGTTTATGTCACACTGCTTCTGGGAGGGGCAATATTTAACCTTGAGCAAACAATTCCATAGAATGGTTGACGCGTGGCAGGGGTACTGTACACAAAACCGCTTTGTGATCACGCGCTAATGTGTGGTCACAAAGGGTCGTGTGATATGTATAATAGCCCTTCGATATTGAGAGATTGATAAGACGATTGTCGGGGTATGAAGTGACCTGTTTTTAATGAGGGCGGGCCCAATATGGTTAAAAGTTTTTAAATCATATTGAGGGTGTCCAGATAGGTTGGGAAGGTTATTAATTAATCGTGAGGGTTAATTAATCACTTTTTAACATGGCGGTGGTCAAGGCTATTAATTAGTTACTAATTAAATAAGTAATCAATTTTTTAAAACGGATTATGATTATATCTTAACCGGGGATGGGATATATAATATTTCAGGGTTATTATAGAGTTATAATAATATGGGAGAGGGTATATAATTTATAAGGGATTTACATATTAATTCAAATTAGTAATTAATATGATATTGAAATGAAAGTGCTAAGTATAAAACATTGGAGGTGTGTATTTGAACTTAGGCTAAAGTGGAAAAAAGTGTTTTTGTGAAAATATTTTAATTTCCTAAGTAAAATAAGATTTTCCTTTGAAAAAAACTTATCAAGGGAATGAATGATTTTTATGAAGGGGTATTATGACTAATGAATGGTCTTAAGTACTTAGGCATTATAAATTATTGGGCTGAGGGTCAGGTCCCTCCAGAAGTCAAAGAAATGCTATGAGCCCCTCTAATTTGATAGATACCTTGGTACTTAGGGGAAATTACTGAAAATTTAGGAAAATGAATAGGAAAGTTAATTACTCTAACTTTTATTGCTTGATATGCCTTTCATGTACTACCTTCCTTTTCCTCATGATGAAAATAAAAGATTTGCACATTTGAACATCATCATTCACCACATGTTATTCTGCAACCATCATCTACTTAACCTAGCATTTTCACTTCTTTATTAGGGTGCACTTAGACCAGCAAACCCTTATGAAACTCTCCTTTTCTTTTACATGGTAATTCATATCTATGTCTACACTTATTACAACCAAGAGCTCAGATTAAACTGTTGAGGTCCTTTTTCACTCTACCTATCTACTTATCTGCCGAGATTAGACTATTTGGTGAGATCTTAATTCTCTATTTCTACAACATGAATTGAAAAATGCATTATCCAAGCTTAAACTATTTTACTATTTATAAATTGTGGTATAAGTGACAAATTGCACACAATTGTTTATTCTACAACAGTAAAAAAGTAGTGGCATTTAGACTTGCACATTTCCTAGTCTTTCTTTTTGTTGGGGTTCATTTTCTTTCATTTTTTAACCTTTTATTTATTCTTTTTACCCTTTGATTTTTCTTTTAGGGTATACCCTCTTTACATTTTTTAATTTCCATATTTTCTACAAACATGGAAAACCTTTGCAACAAATAAATGTATGAACATATTACAAAGCTTAATAAGTCAATCATGATATATGACACCTATTAGTATAGGGGCATAAAAATGTCTCCACTTGGGGATTGCTTTTCCTAGTGGAAATTCAAGAACAGTAGATCAGACGGCCTCTAAAGGACTTTGATTGTGCTCTACAATATTTTTCTGCTTGTTGCTTTATTGTATGTATGACAGTGATACTTTTGAAGCTCAGGGCCTTCTCTTCGGGCTTCAACTCCAAAAGATGTTGTCCAATCAAAATTGTGACATTACAAAGGATATAATATACACATGTTGAGGACATGATAATATTATTAAGTAGGATCAAGTTAATGCTTTAACATACGACGATTGACTGGTCCTTCTTCTACTTCTGTACCATCCAAGTTTTTGAGAAAATATATATTGTTTCCTAGTAGGGCATAGATAATGTATGGTCCTTTCCATAGGAAGTCAAACTTCCCATGTTTCCCCTTATCTTCTCTTCTAGAATCCCATCTTAGCACTTTGTCTCCAAGGTAGAAATATTTTTCCTTGGTTCTTCTGTTAGAAATCCTCTTAAGATTCTCCTGTAATACTTGAGATCTTTGGTACACCTCCTCTCTGGTCTGCTGCAAATTAATAGTATCATTTGTCGTGCTTTGAATGTCACTAGGTTCCACTTGAGCTTCTTGGAGTAGTTTCATAATAGGAAAGCCCAATGATGAAGGAAAACAGCTTCCATACCATACACTAACTCACAAGGACTAGTCCCAATGAATTTTCTAGTTGTAAGCTTGGCTGCCCATAATGCATTTATTATTTTCTTATGCCAAGCATATTTGTTTTCTTTTAACAATTTTTTAATGATATTAGTGAGCCTCTTGTTGGAAGATTTAGCTAGTCCATTCCCTTGTGGATAATAGGTTGTGGAATGGCCCAGGGTAATGTAGTACTTGTTACAAAAACTGATCATCTTTTTTAATTTAAAAGCCACAACATTATCGCTTATGATTTTAGTAGGGTAGCCAACCCTAGACAATATATTGGATTCTAAGAAACCTATGATCACTGTATCATTGGCCTGTCTGGAGGGGATGGCTTCTATCCATTTAGTAAAATAGTCAGTGGCAATGAGAATCCATTTATGTTGGCCTAAAGAGGGAGGATGAATTTCACCAATGAAGTCAAGACCTCATTGTTGGAAATGCTTCTCAGTAGAAATGGGTTTCAGGGGTAAAGGTAATAGTTTTCTCTTGCCCTTAAAAATTTGAAATTGATGACAAAAAGTGACAAATTTCTTCACATCAGAAAACAAGGTTGGCTAATAGAATCCATCCCTTAGGATTTTATCTAGAGTTGATTTCCAATAAACGTGTCCACCACAGTCTCCTACATGAAATTCTTGGAGAGCCTTCTCAGCTTCATTTTTTAACAAACAATTCAATAAAATTCCTTCATGATTTTTTCAGAAAAGAGCATTATCTAAGATACAAAACTTTAAATCTTTCATTTTTAAAAACCTATTATTTGTCCTGGACAACCCTAGAGGAGCTTGCAGGTTTTGTAAAACATAAATTACATCAGCATACAAGGGTAAGTTTGAAAAGGCCTGGCTGATTTGTGGAGTTGACATCCCTTGTTCATAGTCAAGTTCATTTATCTCCAAGGCTTGACAATTGGTTTCTGCCATGAGTTTGGCCAATCCCTGTCCTTTTATCAGTTTTATAGGTTTTATTTCAATATCATAATCTAAGATGGTCGCAATCCACTTACCCATCTTTCCCTCAATTCCATCCTGAGTCAGGATGTCCTTGACAACTGCATTTGGTACATAGGCTATCACATGAGAATATAATATGTAGACTCTGAAGTCTTTAATAGCTTTTACAAGTGCAAAATCTTGTTTCTCCATGATTTTGTATTTCAATGATACATCTCTTAGTTCTTTACTAGAAAAGGCTATAGGTTTTTCACACCCATGGTCATCCATTTTTAATAAAACAACTGCTATAGTGTGTTCTGAGCCAAAACAAAAAATTATGAAGTCTCTATCAAATTAAGGACTAGTGACGACCAGTGTTCTGGTTAAAGCTATTTTGGTTTCTTCAAATGCTTGTTTGGCTTCTACTGTCCATTTAATACTTGAATCCTTTTTTAACATATGATTAAGTAATCTAATGTGTTCTGCTAAGTTAGATATGAATCTTCTAAAAAAAATTATCTTCCCTAAGAAAGCTTGAAGTTCTTTGATACTTCTTGAGTGAGGTATATGTAGAATAGCTTCTATTTCGGTAGGATCGATTCGAATGCCATCCTCAGATATGATATGACCTAAGAGCTTTCCTTCTTCCAGGCCAAACAAGGACTTATTTGGATTCAAAGAAATACCATATTTTCTGGATTTAAGAAATACTTCTCTGAGATGGTCCAAATGCTACTGATCTGATTTAGAAAAAGCAGTTGGATCATCTAGATATATAACAAGAAAATCATGAATCTCTTTGGCAAATGCAATGTTCATTTCCCTTTGGAAAGTTGCTCCTACGTTTTTTAGTCCAAATGGCATTTTGATGTACATAAATGTGCCCCATGGTGTTGTAAAGGAAGTTTTTTCTTGATCATCAGGATGAACTAGGATCTGGTTATATCCTAAAAATCCATCTAAAAGAGAAATTCTAAAAGAACTTACTGCCCTTTGCAAAATATGGCTCATCTTGGGTAAACGAGAGTTATATTTAAGGGAGACCTTATTTACATTCCTTAGATCAACACATAATCATATTTCGTTAGTTTTCTTCCTAGTAGGCACTAAATTACATACCCACTCTGAAAATCTAATAGGTGCAATAATCCCTACTTCATACATACGTTTAATTTCTTTATCAATTAGTGGTAATAATACAGGGTTGATTCTTCTGAGTTTTTGTTTAAAGGGATTTCGGTTTTCTTTCATAGGTATTGTATGCTGAATTATTGAGATGTGATATGATTTCAAATCCTCATAACTCTAGGCAAAGACATCTTGGAATGCTCTCATAAGTTCAACATATTTTATCTTCTGATGAGGAGGTAAATACTTTGATAGTTTTATCATCGTAGGATTGTCTTTTGTTCCTAAATTATATTCTTCAATGTCTGCTTTTAATGGTTCCATCTTTGGTTTTTTAGGAATGTCATTAGAATCAAAGAGGTCTTCTAGAGGAGTTAATTCTTTACGCAGATGATTGTCTTTTAGGTCAATAACCTCTATTTCTTCTTCAATTATCTCATTAAGGTCCATTTGCTTAAGGTCTTGAACTTCTTTTTGTGTGAATTATGTGGGATGAAGCATTTGAATTGAACTTTCTTATAAAATATTGGTTTCTACCTCAACCATCTGATTTGAATTAATCACTATATCAACATCTATGTAAATGTTAGAAAACTCTTCATCTAAAGTTAAAAAGTTATTAATATGTTCATCACTATCAAAGACTTGCCAGTTCTTCCGATTATCAGGAATGTCTATTCTATGCCTAATTTTAGAGGTAAACTAATTATTAGGTTCGAAAGGTAATTTGCAGGTGCTGACAAACATGGTGAGACTATGGGCATGTAAGTTGTGTTTTCTAGGTACTATCAGAAGCTTAGTTTCCAAAAAGGTATTGAGAATCTCTATGACTATTCCTCTGTAATACCCTAATCTATCATCCCAAGCTAAATATTCGCCTTTGATTTTTTTGATTATTAATTCAGAATCTCCTAAGAAAGATACTTGAATTGCTCCTAATCTTTTAGCAAGTCCTAGAAAAAGATCTTCATACTCTGCCATATTATTGGTGCACTTAAAATTTAATCTATAGGCATGCCCTTTAGAATGGTCATTTTATAAACTGTACACCCAAACTCCTACCCTTGCCCCTAATTTATTGATTGAACCATCAAATTCTAAATGCCAGAGAATTTCATGCACATAATCAGTGTGAGGGGTGGTAGGAATTTGTTTAACAGGGGGATTTAGTTTTTCATTCTCATATAGTTTTTCTTTGTTGTTTGATTTGTCATTGGTATCTGATATTTCATAAATTTGAACAGTTGATTTTTCCTTTTTAATTTCTTTTGGTTCTGCTACTAAAACTTCTAAAGTGTTGGGAGGATTGGTTTCAACATTATAAAGAATAAATGAGTCCATATCAGAGTGTACTGAGTAGATGGGGAAATTTTGTGGTTTTTCCTGTCTACTTACTACATATTTTATCAACATTTCTCTGCATATTTTCTTTGGTTGGCCGAAAATCGAGATAGTAGCATAAGACATGTCCAATTGACGAGATCCCTGAAACTTAGCACCCTAGGACCTAGACAATAACATGCCATATTTGGGTGGTATATCTACTACCATTATATCCATTAAATTTGTTTTTGCAAGGTATTAAACCAATGAGACACACAAGTCTTTTATCAATCCTAAACATCTCACTTAACTAAAATCAAAATAAAAGAGATCTTTATATGGTCTAGTGATGTTTAAGTCTAGCTTTTCCATTACAGACTTGGGCATGAGGTTATGAGATGCTGCAAAGTCAAACATGGCATTGTGAAGGACTTTATCATGTATGTTTAAGCTCACATAGAAGGGAGGAATTCCTCCTTCTAAATGTTTTCCATTCACTTCAGGGCCAAAGATTAATTATGGCTGGTCATCAAAAACATTAACTGAATCTTCAGTTCTAGTAAGTTTCAATGATCTATGAATCTAAGTTAGGTAAGCATCATGCTTAGCTAATTCAGATAAAAGGACAACAATTTTCAGCTTACCTATTTCAGTTTCTAGATTACAAGGTTTTTATGTTTGGGGTTTTAGACTTCGAACATTAGCATTCTCCCTATTTTCTATATTTTCTGTGTTTTTATCCTTTTCAGGAGTGGGATTAAGATTTACAGTTTCTCCTAAATCAATTTCTGGATGTTCTTTCATAGTTCCCTTAGAAGAAAGGGGAGTGGAGGGTTGATTACCATTTGGTTGATTATCAGAGACATCTTCAATTATTGGGTTAGAAGGGTTATTGTTTGGTGTGAAAAGAATTTGTAAAGGTATGGTGACTGCCTTACCTTTGATGGGTTGTTTTGAAACCTTTTGTTTTTTTTCTTTAGGAACATTAATTCTCCTACTCCTTAGGTTATATTGCTTATGTACTTTGTATATTGTTGTGTAATATACCTCCCTAAAGTCAAATTATTAACCTGACTGAGTTTGGAATTGTTTAAGAATGTGGGCCTCTTTATTCTCTTGAGTCAAGAAAACTTCTCCTTCATTACTAAGTCCCATCAGATTTATTTGAGTAACTTCACGTGAACCTTCAGGACTATATTCTTCTACATAATTCTCCTAGAAAGGGGGTATGCGTTTTTGGTCTAGACCAGTCTTCCCAGTGTTCTGGTTTTGATTTTTTCAGAATTTAGGATTTCTCCCTGTGTTGGTAGGTTGACCATCCCAAGGGGCCTTTCTTTCAATTGTTTCTACTCTATCCCTTAGTCTATCCATCCCTTTGATTATAGCATCCAGTTTATATTCAAAAGGTGAAGCTTCTTCTTTTACTCGTATTCTTCTCTCGCTTCTAACCTTGGCTCTTTTAGGCATCAGGTTGGCTTCAACACTGAAAGCTATACTTTGCATGTCTTCCAAAGTTCCAGAGGCTCGTTCTCTTAGTTAAAAATCCATATCTGAATCAAATCCATCTAGGAACTTGATTAAGGCCAAGTCAGGTGGGGGTTTGATGTTTCGAGGGATGGAATTCTAGACATTGTTGAATCTAGTGCAGTAATCCTGCGCAGTTTCTTGTGTTCATCTTTTTAGGTTTTCATACTTAGATAGAATCTAAAAAGGATCCTTCTTTTTCTCCCATTGATTACATAATTTTATATAAAGGGTTTCTAGGTTGTCTATATTGTTTGCTGCTAGAGCCCTAAACTAGGTTCTGACTTCCCCAGTTAGACTCTGAACAATTATTTTCATTCTTACATCATCAACATCTATCTCATAAATTTAAAAATAATCGGTCATCTTTTTGGTTTGTTATTGGGATGTATAGGTACTAGTACCATCTAATGGGGTGACCTTACTTTGGTAATCCTGAGGCATGGCACCTAAGTTTTCTGGTAAAACCAGGGGAGTATACCTGTTTTCCATCGCTGTAGGTAAGGTTGAAACAATAGCTGGGGTAGGGATAGCAATGGGTGTTTGGGTTGTGGGTGGAGTGGTAGAAGGGGTGGTCTGATGTGGAGTGGTTTGAGGTTTAGATGTATGAGGAAATGGTGATGAGCTTGCATAAGTAGTAGAGATTAGAGAGGGATTGGATGTTACCTCAGAGGTAAGATCAAACTATATCAAATTCAATAAACGTCTGTCAATTGAGGAACTGACAGATTTAGACTGTAATTCTTCGATGAATACTAGGCCTGGGATGAAGTCAATTAATTCAGAATCAGAAGATGTCCTAAACAAAGATGTCTCAAAGTGTTCATCAAAGGGTTTGTCTTCAAGATAAATTGACCTAACAAGACATGATCTTGATCTGTAGGTGGGCCAAGAACTGGTAGTATTTTCTTGGCTTTCTTGTCTCCCAAGAATTTCGGGGATCAACTTTGGGTTCTCAAACACTTAAGGTGGATTAAGATCAGGATTAGTTCTAGTGTAACGAGTCATTTTGAAGCCACGTTTTTAGGTTTTGATTTTCTAAATTGATATCAACAAATAACTTATGTGATTTCTTTACGATGCTTTATATTTGAGGTTTAAACTTTCTTAAATATTTATTTTACTGAGGAACTAGAGTCCCTAGTATGGTCACCACTATGTTATCACTCATATTTTCCTAGAAGTTGTAAGAAGAGGAAAGGGGTCTGAGGTAACCACAAACCAACTTTTAAGTATAGAATATAGCCAATCTGTACTCAGAGAGGGCTATCTCTTTATGATTTAGCTTTGTTTAGGGGATATTAGGCTAGTTATGAAATCTTGAGGGGTTTTGATTTTGTTTGGTGGTGGAATTCAGGAGCAGAAGGATAGAACTGAGTATTTCAGGCCATTGGGTTATGGAGTCAACTAAAGATGGCTTAACAAGATTTAGTTTTTCAACAAAAGGATGGCTTCACATGGCAAGATAGCTAAATAAGGAACAAATGGTAACTTGAAAGGATGGGATCGACTTAAAAGGGAAGAAAGGCAATTAAGAATCCTTCAACATGTTTTAAGAGGAGGGAATTTGGATGATCACCAATAAAAAACAATTAAGAATTTTTTACTAAATGGTCAAAATGATAAACTAAGAAGCAGGAACAATTAAGAATTCGTTGCCTATGATAGTTTAGAAGAAAACAATGAGAATACAAACAATTTTGAAGACACATTACACCTAAGCACTTTCTGAATTATACTTTTTCGTTTTACTATTCAGATATGAAAAACAATTGAAATAATAAACAAGAAAACAATAACACGAGATATAGAATACTTATTTGTCTGCTGTTTGACACATGAATCTTGTGAAAAGTCCTCTGTATTATTTCTTCATCCAACCAGCCATACAAAAATTGTCCAACAATACTTTTATTCCAAAATAATCAGTTTTACTGAAATGTGTAAGAATCCACCCTGAATATTCCGAATGAGGGAGTATTTATACAAACGTTTTACAATAAAATATGTCATAACAAAGATAGATATATTCTAGGACGACTAACTATATGTTACATGAAAATAGAGACAGATGGTCTCGAAAATAGAAGATAAAGTAAATTGATGGCTTGTTATCCCTGTTTTTGTGGATCAGCTGGAGGTAGGCCATACGATGAAGCATTTCGTTGTCTTCCTCATAAACCAATGCTGGTTGTTATACTTTTTATCTTCTTACTGATACTCTTTGACCTGTTCTGATACTCTTTAGTTGCTTGATCATTGTTTATCTTCTTTTACCACAATCGACTATGGTAACTAATGAAAATTTACTTTGTTACCAATGATAAATCACAAAAATTTTGTCAGATCTGTCCACCATTTTTCCTATGGTATTCTGGTCCTTTGAAGTTTCCTGAATATTTCATCAGCCTCTATGTATTTAAGAAAATTAGGCTGAACTTGAAACAAATGCTTTAACTAATGTTCAACATAGAAAAGGTTCTCGAGACTGTCATAGAGAACTCTACCTGTAGGTAGGGCCTTTGGTGCATATGTACTAGTTGATAAACTGGCCTGGTTATCTACATATTGAGCCAGTTTGTCAACATAGTCTATATGTCTCATTAATTTATTATTGATTACTAAAGGACTAGGTAGCCCTTTGCTCTACAAAATGCCATATTTTTCCATAAAATCATTGATTTCTTCTTACATATTTTGGCATCTTCTTTCCAAATTTTGCATTAGAGACCTTTTGGTCAATACCTTCTTGATTTCTAGAACAGTTCATGCTCTATTTTCAGTTCTCAACTCTTCTAGCTGATACTTATTTTTGCTATTCAATAAGTTTATTAGCCTAGTGGCTTCCTGAGGCATCCTTCCTAATTCTTCCTTTGTTCTCTGGATTTCTTCTAGAGCTATCTTTACCAAATCAATCTGCTCAAAAATTATTTGTATTGATGGCTAAACATCATTTATTGACTGAGTGATGTTGGTCCAAAGAATCTTCCTAATGTCTGCTAAGGGCTTATCAAAGGTGAGGTCTTTCTCTAATGATTTCACCTGTTGAGCTAACCCTTTATTCTCCCTCACCTTTTTAGCAAAATTAATCTTGGAAAGATCATATTTCTATTCTAAAGTAACAAATTGTTCTTTTACCTTTTGTAATTGTGAAACTTGGAGCTTCATCTCCTCCATTAATTTGATCAATTCATCTGTGCCTAAACCTGAATTTCCTATTGGTGTTGTTCTTGCACTTGTACCTGTGATTATTTCAGCTATGACTAAAGGGACATTAGGTGCCAGAGCTTTTGCCAGTGTTGAAGGGACTACAGGGGAGACCATTGGTATCACATTTGGAGGCTAAGAGGTCGACTCTCCCTACTTGTCCTTCAACGATTTTTCTAGCTCTTGTTTAGTCTCCTTCAACTGTTCATTAAACTTAAGAACTAAGTCCATAAGCTCTTCTTCAAACCTTTTTTGTATGATCTTAGTAGTCTGTGGATGCCTTGAAGGAGGCAACTTCAGCTCCTTTCTTAAGGAAGCTATGTCTTCATCTTTCCTTTTAATTAAGATATCTACAACCTTAAATTATTTTGGGTTATGACCCAATCCAATAACCAATTCTTCCAAAGATTTAATTTTATTGTTTTCAGCCTTTGAAGAGGCTTTTTCTAGCTGTAACTAAGCAATTGTATTATTCAAAGAATTTTCTAATATTTGGGCCATCACAGCCTTACCAGTTAATGTATAATATATCATTTCCCATGTTTTCCTGTGTAACTCAATCTGATCCAAGGGATGAATGTGTTTTTCCATGACCCCAAAATTTATTTGAAGGTATTCTGCAATTGTATGAGGTTGTTGTACTTTGGGCTTGAAGAGGCTCATTTGCATTTTTCCCTCCTTGTTGTCATAGGATGACATCAACCTATTCTGATTAGTGGGAGCCATTTTTAAATATTGATTATAGACCTGGATCCTTAATGGCTCATTCCTAGATTTTATTTCTTTGAATTTCTTTTTAATATCCAATTTTTCATTTCCTGGAGGCTTAAAATATGACACTTTAGCAGTTTTGTTCCTCTCCAGCTCCTATCTCTGTGAGCTAGAAGGTGCCCCACTTGTTGGGAAAGTCTGGTGACTGTCTACACCTTCTTTTCTTTGGCTTCTATAGTTTCTTCAAAAAATTCCTCTTCTGAATGAGGATTTAGCTTGTGCCTCTTAGCACTAGGTTGGTCTAATGGGCGACTGGAAGGGGTAGCTACTTACCTATCTCTCTTTTTATTTCTTTCTTCATTTAGAGTTGTTTGCAAAATTGGGGGCTCTTCCATGTTGACTTGAGTTGGGTGAGCCTGTGTCTGAGTCCGTTCTTGAGAATTTTCAGGCTGCTTGGACATGGTTGATTGCTCAGTTGCTTGGGTGTTGGTCTCTAGTTATTTTCCCTTGAATGTCCCTGCAAGTGGTGTATTGGTCTCCTGTGAGTGTCTTTGTGAGGTTTCAGTTGTTGACGCACTAGTCCCTGATGCTAGCCTTTGAGAAGTTTCAAGTTGTACCTATCCAAAAGAATTCAGGTCTCATGTCTTTTCAAAATCCTTCATTACATTTTTGATATTGACCTACTCGCTATCTGTCTCTATTAGGGTCCCTTCCCTCCATCCATCCATGTTGGCAAATTGTTCAATCTCTGGGATTCTGTGATGCAAGTATGGTGACAGTCTATTTTTCATCCTTCTATCACAAATGAAACTATGGGGATCATAAGGCATCCAATTAAAACTTTTGTTTAGTTTCAAATGGTCTTCTAAAATCTTCTATGTTGCATTCCATGCTTCCCTAGTGTTACAGAGGAAAGGGCCTAATTGATCCTTGATCTTTATTTGTGCTCTCTTCTTAGCCTTAGTAAAATGAATCAAGTCTGAGTTTATTATCTATCTATAGTATTCCAATGCAAACAGTCTCATTGGAACATATTTTGGTAACTTGAAAGGGGAAAGCTCACAACCATATATTCTAATTTCTTTGTATTTTTCATATAAATACCAGTCACCCACTCTAAATTGTTTGGAGAGCTGAAGGATTCTTTTGATATCATCACGAATTGTAGGAGGTGAAATTCCTGTAAGCAAGGTGGTAGCTGGATGAACAAACTGATCAATAAGCTCATTATACGAGTAAGGGTTGGATAAAGATTTATGAAAGATGGAATTCCAAAAGATGATAGACCTTGGATTAGTCTTGGTATCAAGTTTGTTGATAGAAAATGGGAATTTTTCTAACTGATAGTAGAGCATGACGTGATATATGAAGGTGGTATACCTGAACACCCTTTCATTTTCCAGTCTCATGAACTGGTCATGAATTTTGTCAGCAATAAAGGAGGCATAATAATATTTGACAGTAGGGGGCTCTCCAGGGGTAAAAATAGACATCAATACTAGGGTCAATTCATCCACAAACTCACTAGTGTTGAATCCCATAACTGTAGATATCATATCAACTATGATTTTACCCATATCTGTGAAGAAAACTGACCCATAAGGAGGGGGATCTGTACTCTGATATTGATTTAGTATGAAAGTCTGGTGGAGGCGGTTAAGTTCAGATTGGGACATTTTGGTTGCTTTCTCAAGTATATTCCCAATGGAAATGAGAGTGAGGGATTGACATGGGTGAAATTGGAGCATTTCATTGATTGATTCAACGGTTATTTTGAAGAAGACTGTTTGGTTGGGAGACATGATTGCTCTACAGTTGGGGTCATAATTGGCATGGAAATGATGGATTATATCTGGAAAAGCATGCACAGAAGGGAGAAAGTAGATTGTGAGGTTGGATTCCCAAAATCCCATGACATCATATGCATTTAAGTAATTATATCTACATTAACAAAATACTTTGAAATTATTTTTATCAGTGTTTAAGTATTTTATTTGGAAGTCATTATCTACGAGAGGCAGATAGTTCAAATCTTGATGAGGAGCGTTAATGGGTGTGAAGTTCAGAGCTATTGGGGTTTCGATTTCTGCTTCTTATGGATTCAGAAAGGAAACTTTGGTTTTCGTTGTGAAATGGACAAAATAGAGGATTTATGGGACTTGAATGATGAAAATAATAACAGAATTATGGTGAATTGGGGTTTTTTAGTCAATTTACAGTGGAAAACAAGTATTTGCAGGGTTTCTTATCAGGACTTTGATAAATACCTGCTCTCTTTGGGGAACGGGTAATGGAATGCAGGTACTATGTGTGGTTGGAGGGTTCTGGGCGACATCAGCTGCAAATGTTGGAGCAAGTTGCTGATTGCAAGCTTAAGCTGGTTGACCTCAATGTTTTTTTGCATGGGCGTATAGGTTCACAGAATAAAATAATGAAAATGACTTGTTTTGTTTTATGTACAAAGTCAAGAGTTGGCGGGTTTTGGGATTTGGGCTGGTGACAATAGCAGGGAACAACATGATGTTTTGTCATTTAGCTAGAAGGCAGTAAGTGGTTTATATTGCACCGCTTATGGGCAGGGGCAGTATTTAACATTGAGCCAACGATTCCATAGAATGGTTGACGCGTGGTAGGGGTATTGTACACGAAATTTCTAACGCGCTAACGTGTGGTCACAAAGGGTCGTAAAATATGTATAATAGCTATTGGATCTCGGGAACTTGATCAAGCAATTGTCAGGGGTATGAAGTGACGGGTTTTGTAATGAGGGCAGGCCCGATATGATTAAGAGTTTTTCAATCATATCACAGGTGTCCAGATTGGTTAGGAAGGTTATGAATTAACCATGAGCGTTAATTAATCTCTTTTTAACATGGTGGGGTCAAGGCTATTAATTAGTTACTGATTATTTGATTAATCTATTTTTTAAAATGGATTACGGTTATATCTTAACCAGCGATGGGATATATAATATTTCGAGGTTATTATAGAGTTACAATAATGCAGAGAGGGTACTTAATTGATAATGGATTTACATATTAATACAAGTTAGTAATTAATATGATATTGAAATGAAAGCGCTAAGTATAAAACATTGGAGGTGTGTATTTGAACTTAGGCTAAAGTAGAAAAAAGGGTTGTTGTGAAAATATTTTAATTTCCTAAGTGAAATAGGATTTTACTTAGGAAAAAACTTATCAAGGGAATGAATGATTTTTATGAAGGAGTATGATGATTAATGAATGGGTTTAAGTACTTAGGCATTATAAATTATTGGGCTCATGGTCTTGTCCCTCCAGAAGTCAGAGAAATGCTCTGAGTCCCTCTAATTTGATAGATACCTTGGTACTTAGGGGAAATTAGTGAAAATTTTGAAAATGAATAGGGAAGTTAATTACTTTGACTTTGCTTGCTTGATACGCCTTTCATGTACTACCTTCCTTTGCCTCGTGATGAAAATAAAATATTTGCATATTTGAACATCATCATTCATTACATGTTATTCTACACCATCATCTACTTTCCCTAGCTACTTAACCTAGCATTTTTACTTCTTTATTAGGGTGCACTTAGACTAACAAACCCTTATCAAACTTTCCTTTTCTTTCACATGGTAATGCCTATATAAGTCTACACTTATTACATCCAAGGGCTCAAATTAAACTATTGAGCTCTTTTTTCACTCTACTTATCTACTTATCTGCCAAGATTACACTATTTGGTCAGATCTTAATTCTCTATTTCTACAACATGAAATTGAAAAATGAATTAGATAAGCTTAAAATATTTGACTATTCACAAATTGTGGCATAAGTGACAAACTGCACACAATTTTTTATTCTACAATAGTAAAAAGGTAATGCCATTTAGAATTGCGCACTTCTTGGTCTTTTTTTTTGTTGGGGTTCATTTTCTTTCATTTTTTAACCTTTTCTTTATTCCTTTTACGCTTTGATTTTTCTTTTAGGGTATACCCTCTTTACATTTTTTAATTTCCATGTTTTCTATAGATATGGAAAACCTTTGCAACAAGTAAAGGTATGAACATATTACAAAGCTCAATAAATCATTCATGATATATGACACCTATTGGCATAGGGGCATAACAGTATGTATTTTACATTATATACCAAGATCTAGGGTTTGAATGATGTTCTATTTTTCAACAAAAATATGATTACATTGTTACAGATCTATATGCAAGTTTTCCTCAAAGAGATCACATACATACACCAATCTGCATCTAGGTAGTCATGTATCAATTCTGTAGTATGGACAAATATATACATGAGTATGCTTATTAAAATTCATGTTTATATATCGAAGTGTCTTATAAATGTCACGTACATATTCTATGGTTTTGCAGTCTGAGCTAATGATTAGGATTGACTGATTCTGTTATGTTTTTTGTTGTTTATCAATGATGTCTTTTTCATGATAATCTATGTGCGACAATTCTGGTTCAACTGAGTGGTTTATGGAATGATATGTTGACTCAAGATGATGTTGTTATGTGAGGATTTGTATATGGTTTAGCAATCTGTAGTGCAATGATTTAGATTCAGGGTTTAGTATTTTTGGATCAATATCCAAGTTTGCTCAAGGGAAATCACATATATACACATATATTTCACATAACAATGGTGTATACATTATGGCATATGATTTATCAGTGTTCATAGAGATAGTATATGGTTTCAGTGATGAACATTATGTGGTCTATTATTTTGATGAATGGTTATACAGTGATATGAATTGATCTCGCTAATTTGGTCATTTAAGAAACATTAATTGGCTTATTCCATGATTTAATGATTAAGTTGGTTTAGTGATTAGTTTAAGTTTGTTATTATATATTGGGCTTTAATAATGGTAGTGGGTCTAGTCTAAAATTTTGATGAAAGGTGGCCTACAAGTTGTGATGTTTCGATTTAGATGGATCCAGTATGAACTATTATGAAATGTCATCGACAAAGGTGTTGGCACCTTCAGTGAGGAAGTCAAAGCTTTCTTCCAGTGGTAGTTGGTGAATATGATCAGGGTGTTAGAGTTCCCTTGCAGTGGGTGCTAGTACGAGTCTACACCCATACAAGATTGTAAGAAGTTTTTAGTTATAATAAAACATGAAGACAAAAATGACAACGACGATGGTTTTTTCCCACATTGGGTTTCCACCTAAAAGGTGTGGTTTTCATGTGTGTTGATGTACTTCTTATGTTTGTTGGTTTATTCTGTCCATAATGCACATGGTTTCTATTTAATTAATTTCTAAAGAAGTATTTATTTACTATTTCAACTTAAACAAATGATGAATTAGTTGAAAAGTTAGTTAATTGGATTACACTACTTATCCTCATCGCACTCATGTACATATGCTGATTCATTGAGTTAAAGTCACGTATAGAAATATGAATAATAATTTGAAAGGTTTTTGCGAGTTTTAAAATATTGATTCACCACCCCCTTTAACTACTTTGCCCATAAATTGGTTTTAGAGAAGGTCCTTCAGAAGAAGCTTGATCGTTTGAAGGAGATCCATCAAGATGGCTAGTCGACAAGGAGTATTTTCTATGAGGTCCCTTTAATTAATGGAACTAACATTGTCTTTCGAAAAGTCAGGACAATATCATACTTGCAGGCGTTGGGAGTTGATGTATGGGAAATAATTGAAAATGTATATCAATATCCAGCCTCCATTCCCACAAATAGTTTAGGAAAGAAATAGTATGAAATAAATGCAAAGGTTTTAAATGATATCTTGTGATGTCTAGTGGAGTATAAATTCGTGAAATTATTGCAGATGAAAACAACAAAGTAAATGTGGGATAAGCTTATCCAAATTTATGAAGGTGACACCAAGCTAAAAAGTGTTAAACTCAAATCATCTAGAATATAGGATGACATGCAAAAAATGCATGATGATGAAAGCATTGCAGCATTTTTCCTTAGAGTAGAAGAAATTGTTAAGTCCATAAGAAATGAAAGTGATGAAATAAAATAAGCTAGTGTTGTTGAGAAGACTTTTGGATCAATAACTCCAAAGTTCGATTCTAAATTCTCTTATGTTGAAGAAATGCAGGATTGGAAAAGTATCACACTTGATCAACTTCATGAAATATTGAAAAAATTTGAGATGAGGAAAGGTGGTCCTTCAAACATGAGATAAGAAACCTTCAAAGTGCAATAAAAATGGAAACATAAGGAACCACCCATGGAAAAAAAATACATATCACATGAGGAAGAAGAAAAGTTTGTGAGAAACATTCAAGTGGGAAGTGGAGAATTAAGAGGTGAGCTTCCCTTTAAATGTTTTTCTAGTGGAAGAGAAGGGCATTATGCATCCAAATGTCCTTATATAGAAGCTTATAAAAAAAATGGAAAGAATGTTGCTAAAAATAAGTTCTATGATAAGAAAATATTTTAGTGTAATGAAGGTAGTCATAACACATCCGATGACCAAGAAAATCCACAATCAGATTCTAACAGTCACTATCAAGTACCTATGGCTCTTGAAGATCAATCACTAAATGAATCATATGGTTATGACGTAAATGATTCAATGAAGGCTCTAAACGAGAATTACAAGCTTAATAATTCTAACAAATAATTTGAATCAAAGGGAAATAATATGATTGAGGAAATAAACATGTTAAAGATGGAATTAGAAGCAACCAATAGAAGAACATAAAGCATAAAAAAATAACTTCAAGAAAAGAAAGAAGATTTCAAAACATTAGAATATGAAATGATGACCCTAAAGGAATATTATGAGAAGATCAAAAAAATGGGAAAAATCATCTAAGTCTCTAGAGAAGATTATTAATGAACAACACTCTCCTTTGACCAAGATAGACATTGGGTGTGATCATACAGAATGTGATGAAAAGAACTAGTATAGTGTTTTTCAACGGAAATCTGGATCAAGTCACACATCTCCTAGATTAAGGTCAAGACCTATCCATAGGAACAAAGGGTGGTTTTTTACATATTGTTTCTCTTGTAACTCATTTGGGAATAAGGCCACTGATTGCAGGACAAGTATGTAGAATAGAATCAGGAGATGGTATAAGTTTCAGCACACAATTAGAAATTGCAAGCAGGTATGGAGGAAGAAGCAATCTAAGTCAGAAACCTAGGGAAGATTGATCGTACTACATTCCATTGGTTCTTAAAGCTTACTTCTCATAGTGACTGCAGAAATGGTATGAGGTACATAACTTCATAAGAGAAGAAGATGACTATAAGGACCTCAAGAGCAGTGATGTGTAATCTGAGGGGTACTAATACATATGTTTTCTTGATAATGACTCCCATGGTTGTTTTCGATATTAACGACAATGCATATCATGTAGTAACAGTGAATAGGTATAGACAAAATAAGCTTAGTGGGAGATTTGGTTATGAAATTTTAGCACTTTCCTTTATGTACACGGATATTATTAAGGAAAATCACATATATACATGAGTTTTAATAAAGACATTTGCATGTATTTTCCTATAACGAAGAAACAAAATGATAGATTTAGGGAAAGGCTATGATGTGCTACAAACAGTTCTTATTTTTCTAATGTTGATTGTTATTGTCTATGGATGCTACTTATAAGTAGTATTTTCTAATGATGATTTGTTAATTTCAGTAGTATGACATTGATGTTTTGATGGATATACTGATTGATGAATATGCTTTATGACCTAACTAATGGATGAGCTTATGTGATCAGATTTGACAATGAAAAGTTCGCACAAGTTCAAGAGGAGAATTTTTCTTTGCTTCTAATAAATTAATTGTTGACATTATGATTTCTTTAGTATTCCTTATTTAATAATGGTGTTTATTCTCGTAATGTTGTTGATGTTTTGAATGATAACTACATGTTAATGTTGTCATTTTTCATAATTTTCTTATGGTGAAATATGGATGATGCTTATATGTTTCTTGATGAGATGCACATAAACTATCAATAATGTTGGTAATCAAATTTGTGATGCATGTATATGATAATACACATGCCATAGGAAGATAATGCTGATCTTGTTGATATGATTTCAAGGAGATGGGTTGATTTGCCAATCTTACGATTAGTTGATGATGATTATGACTTCATACATATTGAAGAAATAGATATTTTGGATGACTACTTGAGTTGCATATTCACGAAATGGTTTCTGATGTGACAAATATTCTATAAATATATTGGGCCAAGAGATTGATGTTACTGCAAGTTTCATAATGACTTGGTTATTGATATACTACGACTACATCCAATGGATGATACTTGGAAACAAGGGATACTTTGATGATGTTGAAGAATGATGCTTCACTTCCGTATATTATGATTAGATGGTTGGTTCTAAATTATGTTATTGATGTTGCATATTTGGTCACATGTTGATGATATTGAAGCTACATTGTCTTATCATGCATATTCATGATGAGTTGGTGTTGCTTCTATCTATGGTACAAATCCCACATAGTATATGATGTTTGTTGAAGACTATATTGTTCTTGTTATAAAGGTCTTTGATCTTGGTTACAAATTCCATATTTGTCTCTTGATGTAAAGTTCATTTAAATACCTATGGTATAAACCATTGTGAAATTCATTTATGTTTGAACTATTGTGGCCAAGTCATGTAATCCCATATTTTGGGCATGTGATGTAAAGTTGAACCAAACATGTAACCCCACTATGTTTTGTGATCAATGTAAGCATGAGACATTGGTGATAGGAAGGTAATGTGTGGTTGAATCATAGAGTCATGTACTTCTTTGTATGTCTTTCAAAATTCAGCATGTGCTCAGGGGGAGCATGGTCAATATTCAGTGTTCGTACTCAAAAAATCAGATCTACAACACTCATGTCAATAGAAGAAGTGAAGCCTTCATTCAACATTGGCCAACCCTTTTCCCTTGATGCCAAAGGGGGATAGTAGTTTGGTGTTTGTAGAAAAATTCTTGGAGAAAATCTTGGTATGCCTACATATATGTTTACAGCTATCTACAGGGATTAGTGACCAAACACCAAAGTGGTTGTGATTAAGTGCAAATGGGGAGATTGTTGGAATGATGAAAAATGTGTTGTCCTTGATGGAAACCTACATAATAAATATCTTGAAATGATGGTAGCAGGATGATTATTCAAGCAAGTACAAATTGAATATCAGTTCAAAGACGAAGGAATGATAAACATAAAGCTTGAAGAAGTATATGTGGGTTTTCTTATAAAAATTCACGTACATACACAGGTTTAGTGAAGAAAAGTGGCATACAGTTTCCGCACCATGGTATTCTAAATACCCTACATCTTTACCATGGTAGAGGCCCATAGTAATGAGAGAAAAAACATTTATTTGATCTTGTCAAGGAATACCAATGATATAACTATAGAATTGACCCAAGGTATTGGCTAAGGCCTAAACTATATAAGGAGATGGAGATCAAAGTTCCACATGTGCATGTAATGGCTTCTGGATGAATTGTTTGTTTTGAAATAAATGTGCATGTGAGAGTGTGGTGATGGATTAGACCTTATAGATATGAAAGGACTACACGTTGAATAACCTTCTTATGAGGTGATCTATTTGTGATGATGATATGATGTATATATTTTACAATATATGTTGAGATATGGGGTTTGAATGATGTTTCATTGTGCAACAAAGGTATGATTTAATAGTTACACATCTATATCTAGTTTTTCTTCAGAAAAATCACGTACAAACATTGAATTACTTCTCTATAGTTGTGTATTGATTATGTAGTATGGACATATCTTTATGCGTGTATGCTTATTGAAAGGTGCATATATACGTGGAAGTGTCCTATAAATGTCACATACATATGATAGGGTTTTGTAGTCTGAGTTGATGATTATGTGTGACTTGTTCTATTATGTTTGTTGACGTCTATCAATGACGTCTCTTCCCTGATAAACTATTTGTGACCATTACGATTGAGTTGAGTGGTTTATGGAATGATATGTTGACTAAAGACAATGCTGTGATGTGATGATCTGTATGTGGTTTAGAAATATGTAGTGCAGTGATTAAGATTCAGAGCTCAGTCTTTTAAGAGTTGTATGCAGTTTTTCTTAAGGGCAAGCACATATTTATGCGAATATTCTTCAAAACAATGGCGTATGAATTCTGACATATGATTGATCAGTGTTTGCAGTGACAAGATTTAGTTTCAATGATGAATAATATGTGATCTAGTGTTCCGATCAATGGGTATAAATTTGAATTGAGATGATTTAGCTGCTTTGGTTGTTTAAGATTCGATAATTTATTTATTCAATTATTTGATGATTAAGTTGATTCAATGATTTTTTACAGTGATTGGTTTCATTTTCTTATTAGATATTGGGCATAAATGAAGGTAATGAGTCCAATCTAAGAATTTGATGAAAGGTGGCGTACTAGTTGTGAAGTTTTGAGTTAGGTGGATCTAGTATGAAATATTATGAAACGTGGTCCACGAAGGTGATGAGAATTAGAGACTTAAGTGAGGAAGTTGAATATTCCTTCAAGTGGTAGATGGTGAATATGATCAAGGGGTTGGAGCTCCCTTCCAATGGGTGATGGAGAATGAGAGAAGATTGTCTCCTTCTGTACATGGGTGCCTACATTCTAGTATGAGTCTGTGCGAGTACAATATTGTAAGAAATTTTTCATTATAACAAAATATGAAGACAAAGATGACATAAGCGATGGTTCTTTCCCACATTGAGTTTCCACCCAAAAATCTTGGTGTTCATGTGTGTTGATTTATTTCTTATGTGTGATTGTTTATTTTGTCCTTACTACACATGGTTACTATTTAATTATTGACTAAAGAAGTATTGATGGACTAGCTCAAGTTAAACAGATGATGAATTGGTTGAAACGTTAGTTAACTGGACATACACTACTTATCCTCATGACAGTTGCATACGTACACTGGTTCATTGAATTAAATTTGCATACATAAATATGAATAACAATTTGAAAGGTTTTAGTGAGTTTTAAAATTATGACTCACCCGCCCCCACAAGTATTTTTCCCATGAAAGTGAGGGACACGAAAGAAAAACGAAAATACACACCATCCACAATAGACACAAATATTTCACCCTAGGAAATCCTAATGGAAGAAAACATGGCTAAAAGTTGAGGCTACTCTACTCTCCCTTCTATGGAATGTATAATGTGCAACTACAAAGAAAGGAATACTCTCTATGGAGTTACCTAAGACATGTGGCCTATATGTTTACTATAGAATGATAACCATCTCTATTTTTCTCTCTAGCTTCCAATTCCTAGTTTCTCTTCTCAACTGTGGAAAAGAAATTGCAATGATAGGTAATGAAACTCATAATCCTCATACAACATAGACTAATATCGAACTAGGGGTAACATTGACTCCATAAACTCTTGACTAGAGTAATGGATTTGAAGCTTATTGAGCCTCTTCAAGGTACACTTGGATAGCCCCATAAGCATGAGAAGAAGGGGTTAACATGGTGTCTACTCATACCACAATGGTAATCATTGTAGGAAAACTTGTGGGAGGAATATGATTTTCTTATGAACTTAAAATGACACAATTTTTACACCATTGGAAAGGTCTCTATGTTAGAGACATATTTCTTGCAAGTAGGGTGTTTGAGATATTTTGAATGAAATAATTTACAATGGTATTCTATATAACTTCAACTTTGCATCAATATTATTCCCATGACATACTCACTTGCATTTGACTCCACCTGAAAGGGTTTTTTCAAGTTTGGTGACATGAGAAACCGTACTTGTCTGATTTCCTTTTTCAACTCTTCAAAGTCCCTATGCTAATAGCTCCCCCACTCGTAACTCTTTCAACTCATTATGGTGTGGAGTGGTGAAACTACAATTAAAAATGAAATATGAACTTCTGTAGGTGGTGTTCCACTTCAATTAAATCCTAACTTGATAGAGATTCGTATGAACTGAACACTTCATGATGGCCTCCATGTTCATAAGATCTGCCTTAAGCTCACGTCTACTAATCACATACCCTAAATGCATGAAATATTGATGGCCAAACTCACATTTCTTGATTTTTTCAATTAGTTAGTACTTCTTCTTGTCTCTGGCACTTGTATCAAGTGTCAGATGAGCTCCTCCCAAGTAGTATTGTGAACAAGTATACCATCCAAATATACTATAACAAATGAATCTATATAAGGATATAGTACATTATTCCTTACTCTCATAAACATAGTTCGTGCATTGCATAAACCAAATGGCATAAATATGGGCTCATAACCACCATATATATTTGAGGATTAAATATGGGCTCCTCAAAGAGATACCCAACATGGTGCACATCCTCTTGAACCTAGTGATATACTCTTGTACACTCCACCACTACCCTTTATTGAAGTAGTGAAATAAGTTCCACTGGTCTTGTACATAAATGATAGGGTAGAATTGCAAATTAATGATGGTTTTGAAGTCCTCTCACTTAGTTATCAGTATAGAACCCTCTAGCCTAACTATTTCCATATAGATTACACACTAGGTTAGAGTATGGTGCTCTAACTTCAGTACATAAAATGATATTTGTTGCTCCTAGTCTCTACGGTGAACACTAAAATACAATTTTAATTTCTACAACTAGTGATTCAATTTTATATCATAGATATCACCTTAGTATGCCCTTATTTCTACCTTTTCATCCATATTCACGAGGGACTATAAATGTTTCATGGCACTTAAACATGGTTATTGTTACTTGGGTTCTTTCATTGAGTCCTTTTATTGTCCATGATCTCTCAATATCCCCTCTGATGTGACCTCTGAATTAAAACACGTATCTTCTCTAATTCCAATCTTGCTTGCTAGAGCCGTCACCAGGAGGTTCATATTCTGACAAATGTAGGGGACCTATGCTTCTACCTTTTTGAATTTGTCTTCTACAAATAATAATAGTTACTTTGAATTGACTTGTCAATCATGGCTAGGGTACTCTAACTTCCTACTTGAACTAATTCCTGGAAGCCCTACAACTTCCCTAGAAATTCCCCAAAGAATCTTTCATTGATACCAATATGATTTGTCAAATACCTTGAATACTCCATTCGAATACTTTGTTCTGCAACATATTTGATAAAATTATTGGAATATTTAATGTTAACATTTTTCGTATATTTAGATTCTTTAGTTGGTTGATTTTTCTTCATAATTAATTAAATTAGCTAAAAATAAGAAAATAGAGAACACAAAGAAATACATTAATCATCCATAATAGACATAAATATTTTTCCCAAGGAAGCTCTTATAAAAGAAAACCCAACTCAGAGGTGAGTTTAGAGGTATATATTTGGACCTTCTAGAGTATTCTTCAAATTCGATAGGCTACTAGCCCCATATGCATGAGTAATAGGTGTTAACATAACATTTACTTCGACCATGGTGGTTAGCATGGTAGGTTAACTTATAGGAGAAAAATTTTGTATAGAAACTCTACTTGACACAAATATTGCATCGTTAGAAAGGTCTCCAAGTGTAAAACAATTTCCTAGGGTACAATACTATCTCTAATAATTTTTGGCACCAAAATCTCTAATCAAAGCCTTTAAATGGTTCTCAAATATTTTAGAACCCGATTTTGCAAATTAAGATATGTTGACAAAAATAACCTCACAAGCTATTCCTTGTAATTTTTCCACTTTGAAAACATCAAGAAATATGGTAAATATTATAACGATCAAATTTAGTTTGCTAAAGTGAACAAGTAATGGCTCAATCCCTCATTTTGTCTCAGTGTTAAGATCATATATTATTTATTTTCCCTACATGGCCACTGTCAAGACCCTTCATGAATATGAAAATCCTCCTTTAGGCATTCATCTCACTATATAAAAAAATCATAATGGTGCCCACATCTCACACAAAGAACAATCATGTGCTATAGAGGAGAATGATATGTGCCTTTGACATTATTTTTGACCCTTGATCCTTAGAGGTTTCATCAAGGACTTAAGGTCATTATTCTCCCTTTGGCCACTACTTGTGAATTAAGACTCTCATCCCTAGCATGCAAGACTTCATAATGGTACCCAAATTCCACTTGGAAGCTATATATGACCTCTAAAGGGCATGCGACCTGATTTAAAGTCTTTTTCATGGCTATTAAGGCATAGATTTATTTATGGTATAAGGCACTCTTGTTTCCCTTTAATTATGATCAAGGCCCTATAATTCATCATCATTATGAAATAAACTTAGTATGTTTATATATAGCTGATATACCAAAGGTTCACTTTAAAAGGTCTATGTTGTGATTCTTGTCCTTAATAATGGCCCATAAACTCAAGAATCTTAATTTAGGGCCTAATTCCCTATATTATGTCCTAGTCATGGTCTAAGATCCATCGCTAATATGCAAAGCCTCAGATTTGTCTCCATATCCCACTTTAACGATAATTATCTCATATCCAAGGCCTATTTCTGTTTATGGCCCTTGGTCCTTAGAAGATTCATATAGGTCACAAGGATCCTATTGTTTGCCCATTCCCACCAGAAAGGGCTTAAGATTCATCTCTACTATAAAAGGTATTATAAAAAAAAACCATATTTCACTTGGAGGTTGAATATCCCTTTCAGAGAGTCTGTATGGTGGCTTGAAGCCTTGTTCATGGTTTATGAGCTGTAGAAGCTTAATTTGGAGCCAAATTTATATGCTTTCTTCCCCTTGCAATGGTCAAATCCCCAAAACTCATAGTTTAGGTATAAGAACTCCTAAGAGGACATACAAGACCATTAGATGTCAAATATATAAATTAAAGAGATAATGTGGTGGTTTACTATAGAAACATTATTTTTTATTATTTTGAAATTAAGCATTTATTTATATAAAAAACATAAAAAAAATAATGTGATAAAAGCATAGAAATTTTGAAGCCTTTCTAATGAGCTAAAAAACTCTAAAAGTAAATGTTGGAATGAAAAATAACAGAAGTAATAGAAAACCTAGTATATTATTTTTTTATATTAAAACAATGCACACATTAGTAGTGCATTTAAGCTATTAAAAAGGACATACAGTATTTTTCCTGCTTATTTGGAAAAGGTTGGGGCAACTTTATAGCCATTTGGAAAGTATGGAAGGAGTTGTAAAATGAATGTGTGAACATTTTAAATAACAAGGGTATCTTCTTGAATTGCTCATGGCCACTTTTTCAATTAATTCAGGGTAGAAAGCCAATTTTCCTTTTGAAATAAAATAGTAAATTAATAACATTTAAATATTAGCAAAAATACTTGTTTTTGGATCTTGGTTAATCCTATCTTATTATCTTATATAAATGGGAAATTCAAAATGGTAGCATGTCTATATGATCATTACTACCAATTATTCAAAACAAATCCAACTAACACATAACCACCTATAACTTATTAATATTATTTATATCTAATGAATTTTGGATTGATGAATTTTGGATGGTTTACATTTTTTATATTTTGTAATTTAAATTTTTTTGAAAACTAAAAGGACAAGAGGTGTTTCTTAGCAAAGTCCTTGCTGCAATGCTGATAGTTTAGGTTGTTATTTGGAAATTGAGAGATTGTATATTTATTTTGAGAATGGGGCATTTATTTTTCTGTGGGAAAGCTGATGATTAGGCACTGAGGAACAATATATTGTTCAAAATGTTAGCAAATGTAAACAGAGTGGTTGATGCAATAGCACTTGGTGCATTATAAATATCCCAACTTCACATTTATTCCAGGGGCCATAATTTATATCAGTATTTCTTAAAAAAAACAATTAATATATGAGAAAATAAGTGCTAATTGAAAAAGAAAAAAATGAAATAAACATTTGAGCCAGCATACATTTGAGCCAGCATTTTTAGTGAGGAAATAATATGTGAAGAAATAAGTGCTAATTGAAAAAATAAGTGCTAATTGAAAAAAAAAAATGGAATAAACATTTGAGGCAGCATTTTTAGTGAGGAAATAATATGTGAGGAAGTAAGTACTAATTGAAAAAGAAAAAAAATTAAATAAACATTTGATCCCGCATTATTAATTAGGAAATAATCGATAGTTTAAAAAAAATGAAATAAACATTTGAACCCCTATAATGGCCTTGCATGCAACTCAAGTGACCCCTCTTGAATGACCCAGGATCAGTTTGCCAAGTTACCTTGTTTTGTCCACCAACTGGCCAACATGACTTAAACACCTGGCCAGCATGCATTAAGCCATTTGAAGGCGTATAATCTATGGCATCCTTAATTTTTTTAGCATATGAAGATTAAAATGTTTGGAATATCTAGTTGATCCCGTTGAAGCGCCCCTTATAGTTCCAGTTCCTACTCAGGATTAATTTGGAATATCTGTTTGGAGTGGATCCAGTTGAAGCGCGCTAACAGAGTGGATCCAGTTGAAGCGCGCCTTATGGTTGCCCCGTTATATACACGCAGAACAAATTGCCTTAGTTGTCGGAGAAAAATAGCAGCAACAGATGAAAGGGTAATTAACAATTGTGCAGCTTCCACTAAACACAAGTGTGCAACTTCCACTAAACGACAGGACTTGTGATGTTCTGCCATTGAAGCTAGTCGGAGATGTTCCTTATTTGGGTTCTGCGTGTATTGCTTCTCACTCCTTACCTAGGTTGCATTTCTTACGTCTTACCGTTACAGAAAGAGAAGCAAATATGTGAAATCTCCGTGTACTTTGCTTCTCACTTCTTACCTAAGTTGCATTTCTTACGTCTTACCGTTACATTAAGAGAGTTGCATTGCTTACGTCTTACTCTTACATAAAGAGAGTTGCATTTCTTACGTCCTACCGTTGCATTTCTTACGTCCTACCGTTACATAAAGAGAAGAAAATTTGTGGAATGACCGTAGATGGTGTTAATGATGCTCTTCTTACGTCTTACCGTTACATAAAGAGAAGAAAATTAAGAAAATTTGTGGAATGACCGTAGATGGTGTTAATGATGCTCCGGTCTTCAAAAATGCATATATTGGAAAAATAGATTAGCTGAAGATAACAATGTGTTGTGCAACGAAGTATGTATGTGTTGTGGTTGCAGGTGGTTTTTTGTTTATCGGTCTGCTAATTCAGTAGAGATAGTAAATTACTATATTTTCAAAACAATTATTTTGTTTTTTTGGCTCCATTTATAAACACAAACAATTATTTTCTTGTTCTCTGTTGAATTGGTAGAAATGAATGAATTTATAAGAAATTTAAATCCATATTAAAGGTCACTTGGTATTTTTCTGGAATTAGGATTTACCACTTGAATTAGTAAGAATGAATGAATTTATAAGAAATTTACACCCATTTTTATGTTTTGTAAGTTGGCCAAAACAATGTAAATAGTTATATTTTCACTGTAAATATAAACTCTAATTATTTTATTAGGATTTACCACTTGAATTAGTAAGAATGAATGAATTTATAAGAAATTTACACCCATTTTTATGTTTTGTAAGTTGGCCAAAACAATGTAAATCGTTATATTTTCACTGTAAATATAAAATCCAATTATTTTATTGGCCTGAATTAGTGGAAATAAATGAACTTATATGAAATTTACATGTTTGAATCAGTAGAAATGAACGAATTTATAAGAAATTTACAAACATCTTTAAGTTGAATAAGTTGGTATTTCTGGGTTGTAAGTTGGCCAAAACAATGTAAATCATTATATTTTCACTGTAAATATAAACTCTAATATAAACTCTAATTATTTTATTGGCTTGAATTACTGGAAATAAATGAACTTATATGAAATTTACATGTTTGAATCAGTAGAAATGAACGAATTTATAAGAAATTTACAAACATTTTTAACTTGAATAAGTTGGTATTTTCCCAGAAGTCAAATTCCACTTAAAACAATGTAAATCACTATATTTTCACTATAAATATAAACAGTAATAATTATTTTCACTATAAATGTAAACAGTAATAATTATTTTCTTGTTCAAACTTGAATTAGTAAAAATAAATTATTTTGAGTTGGTATTTTTCAAAAATTAAAATTATAACAATTTAAAAGTAATAAAAACAAATATAATGAGTTGGTATTTTTCCAGAATTAAAATTATAACCATTTAAAAGTAATAGAAACAAATATAATTAAGAATGTTTCTCTACAATATAGCAAGCAATTTCTTTAGAAATTAAATTTAACGAACTTATATCTATTAAAACAATGATGGTGTAATAGAGTTGGATAAGAATGGAAAGAAACATAGCTATGATGTTTCTTTAGTTATGTCACAGGCACAATAATAGAAATTTGAATAACACGATGCCAAATCCTCCATAAAGTCTTCCCACCATGCCTGCTTGGGGCTCCAGGCACAATAATAGAAATTTGAGTAAGACGATGCCAAATCCTCCATAAAGTCTTCCCACCATGCCTGCTTGGGGCTCAAGTTATTCTGAATGTGGAAATAGCTAGAGTTCGTTGCAAAGCAATAGTTTCGATAGGATGGAGTTCTTTGCATAATGGTAGTTTTCATATGTATTTGGCTTCTAAACTATAGATGCAGGGGAAGGCTTCTAAACTACATAATGGTAGTCCTTGCACGGGGAAGGCTTCTAAACTACATAATGGTAGTTCTCATGTGTATTTGGCTTCTAAAACCACTGCATAATGATAGTGTTCATCTGTATTTGGCTTCTAAACTATAGCTACAGGGAACGCTTCTAAGCTATAACTGCAAGGGGAACTCAGTCAAATGTTTGCTTGTGCCTAAGTTATAGAAGGTTGTTCCGGATAAACCTATTAAACATGGCACTTAATCTGTACTGCGTGGCTTCCGTCGCCACTTGCATTCCGTAGCCAGTTGCATACTCTCATAACTAGCCAGCAAGCTTTTACTTGCCACTTGGATACTCTCATTACTCACCACTTGAAAGTTCCTGCTTGCTATTTGTTTATTTTCAATTTTTTTTTAATTTACAAAGTAAGATATAAATATATATCTCTATTATAGACAATGATATATATTTAAACATTAAATACTTGAAAATTAATGTTTGCATTAGTTTACCGGCAATTTACCAGCGCCTAAATGCTAAACTAATTTATAAATATAACCTATGACTTTTCTTGTTTACCTGGGTAAAGGCCAAATATAAAATGGATCTAATAACTTTGTTTATTATTGAGGATTCTGATATTAAGCACCTGAATTAATACTAAGTCCAGCCATATCGATTCATATAGTCCCAGCGGTGACTGCGGCGGGGACTAGAAAGGAAAACTTCCCCAAAAACGAACCATAATTTTTCAAAACTTGTTGTCTTTCTTAGAGAACGGTGCCCACTGCAAATCTCGAGTCCTTCGCAAACAACAAAACTCGTTGTCTTTATCATAGAACGGGACCGACAGGAAGTCTAGAGTCCTTCGGAAAAAACAAAAGACAGCTAATACCTTCAACCGACGGAATGATCAACCACCACTCAACTTATCCTTTTAATAAGGAGCATGAAAACCAAAATATCTCCCTAACTCGACAGATAACTAATTCCCCTAAACAATGTCTCTATAAACCCTAAAATTGAAGCTTTTCACCCACTCTGGTCCCAAAACTAATTCCCCTAAACAACGTCTCTAGAAACCCTAAAATTGAAGCTTTTCACCCACTCTGGTCCCAATTTTCACTTTCCATGTTCCTTGATGTCTTATGTAGGGCCACTGAACACTAACATCATAGTCTAAAAATGAATATCTTCGGAATACGTAGCAAACTAATTTTCTTACTGGTATCAACCAAATTTTCTCTGGCCATATATACCAGATATCACAAGCGAGTGAGAAACACGCTGAAGACGAGAAGCGGTTTAAGCCAATGCACTATGAACTCACACAGCATCAATTATAAGCACGCATGACATTAAACCATAGAACATGGTAGTGTATACCATAGACGTACTTGAATCCAAGATATAAAACTCTAAGGCGAAAGGATTGTGATTGAGAATTTTTAAAGGATTATGGTACAAATTTTTATCACTTAGGTTGTTCACTGGTTCCGAATACTACCGAGGTAACCACTAACCAATCTTTTAGTTACAGGTGGTAGTCTATCTGTAACTAGAGACAGCTCTTTGTTTATGATTTAGCTTTGTTGGTGGATGATTTTACACTAGTTATGGTGTGTTGTTTTGATTGATTTTGGTTGGTTGGTGAATTCAAATGAGTTATAATTTATTGAACAGTTTGGGCCATTGGGAAGTGGAGTTCAAGGAAGTGTGTTGCTGAAGTATGTTTCTAAAGACAAAGCATTGCTGCAAAGCCAGTGTGGAACAATTTTTAACATTTTGTGGTGAAATTATGGAATTAGTGACTGAAACTCAATTGAGAATCTTTCACTATGCTAACAATGGAAAAATGAAAGCATTGCTTAATATCAGTTAAGAATTCTTAAACAATATTCACAGTGATAGAATTAGTTTAGACATGAGCAATTAAGAATTCATATCCATGGAAGAAAACATATTTAGAAATAGAGATTGAACATAGGGTGTATTCAAACAAATACTAAGCTATTCTTTTTCTCTATTTACTATGATCATGAACATATATGAATCATGGCATACACGGGAAACAAGAATACAGTTCAGAATAACTTATTGTTCCAGCAAATGACAGGAATTCTGAAGCATAACAGAGCCATTCATTTCCACCTTCACAGAGAATAAGAACGAGGAACTCCACCAGCAATTTGGATTAGCATAAATGTGTTACATATACAATACAGCTCTTCTCAAAGAGTTTCACTACAACCGACCCTCAATCCGTTCTTTGAGGGGATATATATACAAAAATAGGATACAAAATATCTCAATAGTGAGTTATTGTGCAATAAATTGCACCACCAACTCTCTTACAAAAAGTAAATGAAAGATATAACTACAACATTTAATGTTGAGATGGCAGCTATCTTTATGTGAGACAACTTTTGACTTTTTGGCTCAGGAAAGTTGTCTCTAGCTGTGCCTTTAATTCTCTGTTAGTTGAGCCTGCTGTCTGAGTGCTTTGGTGAGTCACTGTACGGATTCTTCGTGTGATATCTCTGTGCTAAATTGTGTGCTGATCTGTACTGTGATCTGTACTGTGACTCAGATCTGAATTTTCACAAAAAGGAAAAATATGATGGGATCACCTCGGCAAAATTTCCAGCATTGCCTCTCACCAATGAGCTCGAGGTAGCTGATATCTCCTTATTTTTACGAGTGTTTCATCTCCTTCAGTATATCTGTAAAAATTTGGAGGCACTTCAAACAAATGGTTTATCTCATGCTCAATAAAAAATAGATTTTCTAATTTATCATACAGAGAGTGCCAAGAGGGAGGCCCTGCTTCTTCTGTGGAGCTGTTGGATGCTGTGATTTGATTCTCCACATAATTGTTGATCATTGTAATATACTAATCATATGACAGCAGGACAAGTCACTAGACTTGGCAGTCCTTTATCCTGGAATAATGTCATCTTTGCCCTGAATTCATCGATTTCTGCCTTCATATCCTCACATTTTCTTTCTAGAGTTTGAGTGAAGTTCCTCAAATTCAGCACCTTCCTGGCTATGAGGATGGTGTCTATTCTGCTGTTTATTTCTAGTGTTGTCAATTCCTCCCTAGTGTGGGTATTGAGGAAATATATCATCTTATTGGCATGCTCAGGCATGATTCCTAGTGCTGTTCTCGCCCTTTGTATTTCAACATGAGCTATGCTTATCAGTTCAATTTGCTCATGTACTACCTAGATTGACCTCCACTGGTCATGGATTGATTGGCCAATTTTGGCCCAGATTATCTTCTTGATTTCTGCTAAAGTTTTTCCTAGAAGAAATTCATTTTCCAAAGCTTTCACTTTGGCCTCCAAGGCCTTTATTTCTCTTTGCTTCTCTACTACAGTCACCTTGGACTTGTCATAGCTGGCCTCTATCTTGGCCAGTCTATCTTTGGCTTCATTGATTTCTGTCACTTGAGTTTCAAGATCCTTAACAACTTTCATCAAGTCCTCCATACTCATGCTAGATTACGTTGTTGTTGTTGCTGCTGTTGCCTTTGTTGCTCATGTGGTTGTGGTTGGTGCTAGAATGGCAGGAGGGACTGTTGCTGCTTGTGAAGGAGGGGTGGGGCCAAGAGTTGTAGAAGTTTGAGGTGGCTCGGAGGTTGATTCTCCCTGTTTACCTTGCCATGATTTCTCCAATTCTCCTTCCATCTCTAGTATCCTTTGGTTCATCTTCATAAGTAAATCCATGGTGTCATCAAGATGTTTTTCTTGTGCAAGTTCCGCAGTGTCAGGGTGAATGGTTGGAGGTAATTTTTCCTGCTTTCTCAGTGCATCAATATCATCCGCCTTCTTTTTCATAAGGGCCCTAACACCCTTTGGATCTTTTGGATCATGCCCTAGATCAATGATTATGTCTTCCAAAGTTTTTATTCTGTTGTCCTTTGCGTCCTTTGCAGTGGAAGACATTCTTTCCAAATCAAACTGTGTATTAGTATTCTTGAGTGATTCTTTTAACTGATGGGCTAGCATGGCCTTATCTGCAAGTGTAGCATAGACCATTTCCCATGTTTGCTTGTGCAACTCTATTTGATCCATTGTATGTATGTCTTTAGAAAAGACCTCCAAGTTTGTCCTTAGGTTATCTGCAGAGGTTTTGGGATGTGGAACTTTAGGCTTTAAATGAGTAAAAATCATTTTGTCCTCCTTGATATCATAAGCACCCATCAATCTTTGTTTTTTGGAGGGGGTTGCCTTCAAGAATTGATCATAGAGTTGTACTCTCAACAATTCATTTTCTGATTTGATCTCCATGAAACCCCCTTTGATACCAGCTGGTTGGTTGCCTTGCTCACTTGAGGAGAATACCTCTGTGCCTTGATGTATGGCCTAATCCTGCTGAAATGAACTAGTGACAATCTGCTGGCTGGATTGTCTTTCTCTGCTTTGACCTTCTGCTCTTTCTTCATTGATGTCTTCTTTCTCTGTCTGAGGGTCAATTCCTGGCCTCTTGGCCTCTGGTTGTTGTGTTGTCCCACTTGGAGTTGTGACCTCCTCTATATCATGTTTTTTGCCTCTCTCTTAATTGAGAGGTGTTTGCAAAACTCGGATTTGGGGTGGTTCAGTTTGCTGTAAAGGGGCTTGCCCTTGACTTTGATCCTTTGAAGTGTCGGGCTGCCATGCCTCTGTCTCTTGCTGTTCATCCATTATCTCTTTGTCTTTTGTTGTAGTGGTGGTTGTAGATGCTTGCTGGGTAGTCTGTGCAGCTGCAGCAGTGGATGTGCCTTCTCCCACTTGGACTGGTTGCTTGAATATGAACTGCTGACAAGAATCAAAGTCAAGAGTTTTCTCTAAATCTTTCAAAGTGTACTCCATTTTCTCTTCCTTAGTAAATTCCTCTACTATTGTATCAAGCGCCCATTCATCTTGGTTGGCAAAGTGTTCTATTTGTGGATATGGACAATGTTTATAGGCTAGCAGCCTATACTTGACTCTCCTAGCACTGATAAAGCCTTCAGTGTCATAAGGCATCCACCAGAAGCTCCTTTTGAGTTTAAGCTTTTGCCCGAATATTTGATCAGCTTCTTGCCGACCATGTTTCTTGTTCATGATGAAGGGGCCTAGGTGGTCTCTGAATTTGAGATTGGCTTTATTCTTGGCACTATGGAAGTGTGTAAGGTCAGAATTGATAAGTCGCCTATAGTATTCCAATGCAAACAATCTCATAGGCACATACCTTGGGAGCCTGTAAGAACAGAGCTCACAACCATAGATCCTGATGACTGTGTGATTTTTGTGTAAATACCAATCACCTATTTTATAATTCCTGGACAACTGTAAGATTTTCTGCATATCTTTGGACAATCTGGCAAGAGGAGACCTCTTCAAGAGGCATCTGACTAGATAGACAAATTGGTCAATAAATTCACAGTAGGAGTAGGGAGATTTCTGGACTTGATGGAAAACTGAAGACCAGAAGATGACAGATCTCCTCTCACCCTGTGAATCCAGTTTCTTGATGTGGCACTGGAAGCAATCTGTCTAGTAGTACATGAAGAGGTGATATATGTATGATGAATATTTGAATATTGCTTCCCTGTCCAGCCTCACCAGTTGGTCATGTATCTTGTTGGCAATAAACTTGGCATAATTCTATTTTACAGCAGGGGGCTTCCCAAGCCTATATGGAGATGACAAGACCAAAACAGTTTCATCAACATGATCATTTGTGGAGAACCCCAGGACAGAGGATATCATGTCCACAAGCAGCTTGCCTACCTCATTGAAATTTGCATATGAAAAAGGAGGTGGCCCACAAGGCTGGCAGTCTGCTCTCATGGAAGTTTTGGCAACTGCAGCAATGTCTGTGCTAGAGAGCTTGGAGCCCTCATCTAGAAAATACTTTATAGAAAAAGGGTATAGCGGCTGGGTTTGTTTGTAATTCACCATCTGATTTATGGAGTCTGGTGTAATGTAAAAGAGGATGCTCCCTGATGGAGACTTTACAGCTTTGAGCTTCTGGTCATAATTTTCTGCACAGAGGTGAATGACTTCAGGAAAGACATTTACAGATGGCAAGAAGTAGGTAGGCAGATTAGAATCCGAGATGCCATACATGTCACTATTGTCCTAGTGACTATTCCTCAGCTAGCAGAAGGTCTGTAAGTGGTTCCTCTCTGCCACAAAATCTGCAATGAGGAAATCATTGTCTACAAGTGGCATAGCTTTAAACTCCTTACTCGGTGGATTGACAGGAGCAACATCAAGAGCAGATGGAGTGGCCATGTTTGATTTTAAGTGGATATTTACTTGAGTTTAGGATTGGTGCAAAGGCTGATGAATGCCCACTGAATTTTGTTTGAAAGTGAGCAGCTCTAAGAGTATGAGGAAACCCTTTACAGGATTGATGAACTGCGGGGTACTCTGTTGGAAGAAACCAGAGTGTTTTAAGCTAATTAGCTGGTTTTTCAAGGCGAATTTTGAAAATAGGGATGAGTGTTTAGTTGCATGGGCTTTTAGTCGGTAGCTCGGCTTATTCAATTAATTTTTGTG
>APFE030068149.1:49804-68487 GCA_000404065.3 Pinus taeda
ATGATCCCAACTTCATACATTCGTTTTACTTCCTTTTCAATTAGGGGAAGAAGGACTGGATTCACTCTTCTCAATTTCTGTTTAAAGGGTTTCTGATTTTCTTTCAGGGGTATTGTGTGCTGGATAACTGTAGTATCATAGGATTTAAGGTCCTCATAACTCCAGGAAAACACATCTTGAAACTCTTTGAACAATTTAATATATTCTGATTCTTCTCAGGAGGTAAGGTTCTAGAAAGCTTGACCATTTTGGGATTTTCAGTGGTCCCAATATTACACTCCTCAATTTCTGCATTGATGGGTTGCATCTTTGGTTTCTTAGGGAGATCATTTGAGTCAAAAATGTCTTCTACAGGAGTAAGACCTGTGGGAGAAATTATCCTTTAGTTGAATTACTTCAGTTTCTTCTTCAATAATTTCATCAAGATTTGCTAGCTTTAGCTTTTGTAAATTGGCAGAGTCAAAGGTTGTAGGATGTAATATCAGATCTGTTGTTTCAGCTGATATACTTGTCTTAAGTTCCTCAATTTGGTGCTAATCATCCCTCCTGTTTGTGTCTATCTTTAAGTTTGAGAATTCCTCCTGCATGGTCAAAAAATTATTTATCTGAGTATCATTCTCAAATAATTGCCAATTATGTACATTGTCTGGGACAGAAGGCCTGCGTGTAATCTCAGCAGTGAACTGCTGGATAGGCCCAAAATGAAGTTTACAGGTACTTGCAAAAGTTGCCAAACTATGAGCATTCAAGTTGTGGCTTCTAGGGATTTTGGTGAGGTTATATTCCAAGAAGTTGTTGAGAAAGTCTGTTACTGCTATCCTATAAGACCTTACCCTAGGATCATTTGTGACAAAAGTTCCCTTTATCTGTTGTATAATTAGGTCTGAATCACCAAATATGGAAACTTTGATCACTCCAAGACTCTTAATCAATTTGAGACCTATCAAAAGGGCTTCATACTCGGCCATGTTATTTGTACATCTGAAGTTAAGCCTGTATGCATGACCTAGAGCATGGTCATTTTGAGTATTGTGTATCCAAACCCCTGCTACTACTCCTAGCTTGTTTACTGACCCATTGAATTCTAAATACCACAAGATCTCTTGATCAATGTTTCTTTCAATGTATTTACATATTTGTTCAGTGGGCTGGTCTAGTTTTGGTGATTCTTGTGATATATCAGTAGACTGTGTTGGTTTGATCACATCAGTGATCTTTTAATTTTGAGCAGTGGACTGTTCATTTATGTGCCTGGTTTCTGTTGTTTTTAGGAGCTTGACCTCAGTTTTGGGACACATATCAACATTGTACAATATGAATGAGTCCATGTCTGAATGAATGGAGTAGATTGGGAAGTTTTGGGGCTTCTCCAGACTGCTGACCACATATTTCATCAGTGTTTCTCGGTATAATCTTTATGGATGGCCAAAGACTGAAATTATGGCATATGACATGTCTATTTGCAGAGATCCTTGGAGTTTGGCACCCCATGATCTTGATAAGAGCATACCATATTTGGGTGGAATGTCAGCTACTACCACATCCATTAAAATTGTTTTGGTTGGATATTGGACTAGGGATACAGAAAGGTCTTTGATCGGGCCTAAACATCTCACCTGGATGGAATCAAATGAAAACAAATCTTTATAGCGTCTGGTGATATCTAAATCAGGTTTTTCCAATACTGATTTGGGCATTAGGTTATGAGAGGCCCCTGAGTCAAACATGGCATTATGTAGCACCTTGTCATGGATGTTTAGGCTCACATAGAATGGAGAGGTACCTCCATCCACTGATTTGCCATTGACTTCTGAGTCAAAAATAAGCTCTGGCTGATCATCCAGAATATTAACTGCATCCCTATTCTCTGGTACTTGTAATGATCTATTGATTTGTTGTCCGAAGACCTCATGTTTGGCTAGTTCCAAAAGAGGAATTGCTATTTTCAGTTTGCCAATTTCTGTTTCAAGATTGAAAGGCTTTTCCATCTGAACTTTTAGATTGTGAGCACCCAGTTTTTCCTTTTCCGCTCAATTTTGGGTGACCTTGTCCTGGTTAGGTACACTATTTTGTGGTAAGCTTGAATTGGGTCTGTTTTCTAGAGGTCTGCCCAAGATCTCTGTTGGAAGAATTGGTGTGGATGTAGGTTTTATTGGAGGCTGTATATCAGATACATCTTCCACTGTGACCTCCCTTTGGAGTTTTTTATTTGAGGACTCTGTTAAGACAGAGTTAACACTAGATTTTTTGGGTAGTTTGGTATTTGTTTGTTTGCTATTCTCAGGTACATCTATGGTTCTACTTCTTAACTTGTATTGTTTGTGTACTTCATAGACTGTTGTGTCATACCCTTCTCTGAAATCAAATGACTCGCCAGATTTTGCTTGGAATTATTTGTATTCTTGGGCTTGTTGATCATCTTGTGTTAAGATTACTTGTTTTTCACTGTCCAAACCCATTAGATTGATGTGAGAATCTTCTATTTGTTCACTAGTGGTTGAGGCCTCTGCATAATTTTCTTGAAATGGAGGTCTGATATTCTGATCAGGACCAATCCTCCCAGCATTTTGGTTTTGGTTTTTTCTAAAATTGGGATTCCTAGTAGTGTTGCTTGTTTTCCCTTCCCAATAGGACTTTCTCTCCATGGTCTCAACTCTATCCCCAACCTCTCCATACCCTTCATTATTGCATCTAGCTTTTGGTCAAAGGTTGAGGGTTCCTCTTCAAATGTTGTTCTTCTCTCATTTTTTGGTCTCGTTCTCTTGGCAATCAGGTTTGCCTCCACACTGACAGCTATATTATGCATGTTTGCAAGACTTGGAGGGGCTCTTTCTCTTAATTGATATGCCATATCTGAATCAAATCCATCAGGGAATTTGATCAAGGCCAGATCAGGTGGAGGTCTTAGGTTCTGAGGAATGGCGTTGTCTACATTGTTGAACCTAACACAATAATCTTGAACTGTTTCTTGTGGACCCCTTTTCAAATTATCATACTCTGTTAGTATGTGTAGAGGGTCTTTTTTCTTTTCCCATCTTTTTAAAAAACTTAGGTATAAGCCATCAGGATTAAGTATAGAATTTGCAGCAAGAGCCCTAAACCAATTCCTTACATCCCCTGTTAAACTTTGTACAAAAAAATTCATTCTTACATCTTCATCATCTATTTCATAGTTCTCAAAGTAGTCCTACATTCTCTTGGTGTGTTGTTGGGCTGTATAAGTGCCAGTACCATCAAAGTAAGTGATCTTGCTTTGATAGTCTTGGGGCATAGACCTTAGATTTGCAGGCAGGTGTAAAGGGGCATATCTGTTAGCCATATTTGCAGGGATAAAAGGGACAGCAAGAAGGAGTGGAATAGTTGGAGCAACGAGGATAATAGGAGTAAGGTGTGTTGGAGATGGAGGAGTGGGGAAACTACCTTGGGAAGTGGATGAGGAACTAGGATAAGTGGGGGTTATGTGAGGATAAACTGATGCTTTGATAAGAGTAGGAATATAGCTCTGCTGAATTGGTACTGTACCTGAGTATGAGAGCTCTCCTAGCTGCTCTTGTTTCCTCAAGATCTTGGGGATTAGATTGGGGTTTTCAAAGACAGTTGGGCGATTAGGGTCAGGGTTGGACCTAGTGTAACGAGATTTCTTCTTTGGAGCCAGCTTCTGAGTTTTGTTTCCTTGATATTCTATGAGAAGGTTTAACATGAAACTTATTTCCTTGCAATTGGTGATTTGAAATAAGTCCCCAGTGGAGTCGCCATTGATGTTATCACTCAGGTTCTTCCCTGCTTCCTAAAGGGAATACAGCCGAGGTAACCACTAACCAGTCTTTTAGTTACATGTCCTAGCCTACCTGTAACCAAAGAGGGCTCTCTCTTTATGATTTAGCTTTGTTGGTGGATTATTTTAGGCTAGTTATAGTGTGTTGTTTTGTTTGAGTTTGGTTGGTTGGTGAATTCAAACAGAGCTGAGGTATAATTTACTGAACAGTTTGGGCCATTGGGCAGTGGAGTTCAAGGAAGTGTGCTGCTGAAGTATATTTCTGAAGACAAAGCATTGCTGCAAAGCCAGATAGGCATCTATGGAACAATTTTTAAGATTTTGTGGTGAAGTTATGGAATTAGTGAGTGAAAGGCAATTGAGAATCTTTCACTATTCTAATAAGGGAAAAATGAAAGAATTGCTTAAGAGTAGTTAAGAATTCTTAAACAATATTCACAGTGATAGAATTAGTTTAGACATGAGCAATTAAGAATTCATATCCATGGCTAATCCAGAAGAAAACATATTTAGAAATAGAGATTGAGCATAGGGTGTATTCAAACAAATCCTAAGCTATTCTTTTTCTCTATTTACTATGATCATGAACATATATGAATCATGGCATACATAGAAAACAAGAACACAGTTCGGAATAACTTATTGTTCCAACAAATGACACAGGAATTCTGCAACATAACAGAGCCATTCATTTCCACCTTCAGAGAGAATAGGAACCAGGAACTCCACCAGCAATTTGTATTAGCATAAATGTCTCATATATACAGTACAACTCTTCTGAAAGAGTTTCACTACAACCGACCCTCAATACATTCTTTGAGGGGATATATATACAAAAATAGGATACAAAATATTTCAATAGTGAGTTATTGTGCAATAAATTGCACCACCAACTCTCTTACAAAAAGTAAATGAAAGATATAACTACAACATTTAATGTTGAGATGGAAACTATATTTATGCCAGACAACTTTTGACTTTTTGGCTCAGGAAAGTTGGTTGTAGTTGTGCCTTTAATTCTGCGTTAGTTGAGCCTATTTTCTGAGTGCTTTGGTGAGTTAGTGTACGGATGCTTCCTGTGATATCTGCATGTTGAATTGTCTACTGACCTGTACTGTGACTGAGATCTGAATTTTCACAAAAAGGAAAAATATGATGGGATCACTTGGGCAGAATTTCCAGCTTTGCCTGACACCAATCAGCTAGAGGTAGCTGATGTCTCTTTATTTTTACGAGTGTTTCATCTGCTTCAGTATATCTGTAAAAATTTGGAGGCACTTCAAACAAATGATTTATCTCATGCTCAATAAAAAATAGATTTTCTAATTTATCATACAGAGACTGCCCAAAGGGAGGCCCTGCTTCTTCTGTGGAGCTTCTGGATGTTGTGATTTGATTCTCCACATAATTGTTGATCCTTGTGAGATACTGATCATATGATAGCAGTTGTCTTGTGCCAGTCACTAGACTTGGCAGTCCTTTATCCTGCAATACTGACATCTTTGCCCTGAATTCATCAATTTCTGCCTTCATATCTTGACATTTTCTTTCTAGAGTTTGAGTGAAGTTCCTCAAAGTCAGCACTTTCTTGGCTGTGAGGATGGTATCTATTCTGCTATTTATTTCTAGTGTTGCCAATTCCTCCCTAGTGTGGGTATTGAGGAAATGTATCATCTTATTGGCCTGCTTACGCATGATTTCTAGTGCTATTCTGGCCCTTTGTATTTCAACATGAGCTATGCTTATCAGTTCAATTTTCTCATGTATTGCCTGGATTGACCTCCACTGGTCATGGATTGATTGGTCAATTTTGGCCTAGATTATCTTCTTGATTTCTACTAGAGTTTTTCCTAGAAGCAATTCATTTTCCAAAACTTTCACTTTGGCCTCCAAGGCCTTTATTTCTCTTTGCTTCTGTGCTACAGTCATCTTGGACTTGTCATAGCTAGCCTCTAGCTTGGCCAATCTATCTTTGGCTTCATTGATTTCTGCCACTTGAGTTTCAAGCTCCTTAACAACTTTCATCAAGTCCTCCATAATCATGCTAGATTCTGCTGCTACTGTTGTCGTTGTTGCTGTTGTTGCCTCTGTTGCTGATGTGGCTATGGTTGGTACTGGAATGGCAGGAAGGTTGCTACTGCTTGTGAAGGAGGGGTGGGGCCAAGAGTTGTAGAAGTTTGAGGTGGCTGGGAGGTTGATTCTCCCTGTCTACCTTGCCATGCTTTCTCCAATTCTCCTTCCATCTCTAGTATCCTTTGGTTCATCTTCATAAGTAAATCCATGGTGTCATCAAGTTGTTTTTCCTGTGCAAGTTCTGCAGTGTCAGGGTGAATGGTTGGACGTAATTTTGCCTTCTTTCTGAGTGCAGCAATATCATCCTCCTTCTTTTTCATAAGGGCCCTAACACCCTTTGGATCTTTTGGATCATGCCCCAGATCAATGATTATGTCTTCCAAAGTTTTTATTTTTTTTTCCTTTGCAGTGGAAGACATTATTTCCAAATCCAACTGTGTATTAGTATTCTTCAGTGATTCTTTCAACTGATGGGCTAGCATGGCCTTGTCTGCAAGCGTAGCAAAGACCATTTCCCCTGTTTGCTTGTGTAGCTCTATTTGATCCATTGGATGTATGTCTTTAGAAAAGACCTCCAAGTTTGTTCTTAGGTAATCTGCAGAGGTTTTGGGATGTGGAACTTTAGGCTTTAAATGAGTAAAAATCATTTTGTCCTCGTTGATACCATAAGAAGCCATCAATCTTTGTTTTTTGGAGGGGGTTGCCTTCAAGAATTGATCATAGAGTTGTACTCTCAACAATTAATTTTGTTCTTTGATCTCCATGAAACCCCGTTTGATACCAGCTGGTTGCTTGCGTTGCTGCCTTGAGGAGGATACCTCTATGCCTTGTTGTATGGCCTGTTCCTGCTGAAATGAACTAGTGGCAATCTGCTGGCTGGATTGTCTTTCTCTACTTTGGTTTTCTGCTCTTTTTTCAGTTATGTCTTCTTCCTCTGTCTGAGGGTCAATTCTTGGCCTCTTCACCTCTGGTTGCTATGTTGACCCACTTGAAGGTGTGACCTCCTCTCTATCACGTTTTTTCCCTCTCTCTTCATTGAGAGGTGTTTGCAAAACTGGGATTTGGGGTGGTTCAGTTTTTTGTAAAGGGGCTTGCCCTTGACTTTGATCCTTTGAAGTGCTGGGGTGCCCTGCCTCTGTCTCTTTCTGTTCATCCATTATCTCTTTGCCTTTTGCTGTAGTGGTGGTTGTAGATGCTTGTTGGGTAGTCTGTGCAGTTGCGGAAGTGGATGTGCCTTCTCCCACTTGGACTGGTTGCTTGAATATGACCTGCTGACAAGAATCCAAGTCAAGAGTTTTCTCTAAATCTTTCACAGTCTACTCCATTTTCTCTTCCTTAGTAAATTCCTCTACTATTGTATCAAGCACCCATTCATCTTGGTTGGCAAAGTGTGCTATTTGTGGATATGGACATTGTTTATAGGCTAGCAGCCTATACTTTACTCTCCTAGCACTGGTAAAGCCTTCAGGGTCATAAGGGACCCACCAAACGCTCCTTTTGAGTTTAAGCTTTTGCCCCAATATTTGATCACCTTCTTGCCAACCATCTTTCTTGTTCATGATGAAGGGGACTAGGTGGTCTCTGAATTTGAGATTGGCTTTCTTCTTAGCACTATGGAAGTGTGTAAGGTTAGAATTGATGAGTTGCCTATAGTATTCCAAGGCAAACAATCTCATAGGCACATACCTTGGCAGCCTGTAAGAACAGAGCTCACGGCCATAGATCCTGATGACTGTTTGATTTTGGTATAAATACCAATCACCTATTTTATAATTCCTCGACAGCTGTAAGATTTTCTGCATATCTTTGGACAATCTGGCAAGAGGAGACCACTTCAAGAGGCATGTGAATGGATAGACAAATTGGTCAATAAATTCACCGTAGGAGTAGGGAGAGTTCTAGACTTGATGGAAAACTGAAGACCAGAAGATGACAGATCTCCTCTCACCCTGTGAATCCAGTTTCTTGATCTGGCACTGGAAGCAATCTATGTGATAGTACATGAAGAGGTGATAGATGTATGATGAATATTTGAATATTGCTTTTCTGTCCGGCCTCACCAGTTGGTCATGTATCTTGTTGGCAATAAAATTGGCATAACTGTATTTTACAGCAGGGGCTTCCCAAGGCTATATGCAGATAACAAGACCAAAACAGTTTCATCAACATGCTCATTTGTGTAGAACCCCAGGACAGAGGATATCATGTCCACAATCAGCTTGCCTACCTCATTGAAATTTGCATATGAAAAAGGAGGTGGCCCGGAAGGTTGGGAGTCTGCTCTCATGAAAGTTTTGGCAACTTTAGTCTGTGCTAGAGAGCTTGGAACCCTCGTCCAGCAAATACTTTATAGAAAAAGGGTATAGCGGCTGGGTTTGTTTGTAATTCACCATCTGATTTATGGAGTTTGGTGTTATGTAAAAGAGGATGCTCCCTGATGGAGACTTTACAACTCTGAGCTTCTGGTCATAATTTTCTGCACAGAGGTGAATGACATCAGGAAAGACATTTACAGATGGCAAGAAGTAGGTAGGCATATTAGACTCCCAGATGCCATACATGTCATTCTTGTCCAAGTGACTGTTCCTCAGCTGGCAAAAGGTCTGTAAGTGGTTCCTCTCTGCCACAAAATCTGCAATGAGGAAATCACTGTCTAAAAGTGGCATAGCTTCAAGCTCCTTACTGGGTGGATTGACAGGAGCAACATAAAGAGCAGATGGAGTGGCCATGTTTGATTTTAACTAGATATTTACTTCAGTTTAGGATTGGTGCAAAGGCTCAGGAATGCCCACTGAATTGTGTTGGAAAGTGAGCAGCTCCGAGAGTATGAGGAAACTCTTTACAGGTTTGATGAACTGTGGGGCACTCTATTGGAAGAAACTAGAGTGTTTTAAGCTGATTAGCTAGTTTTTCAAGGGGAATTTTGAAAACAGGGATGAGTGTGCAGTTGCATGGTCTTTGAGCTCGTAGCTCAGATTCTTCAATTAGCTTTTGTGGTGAATTTGGCAGAAGGGCATTGGTTTCTTGCAGAGCTTTGTCGTGCAGGGATTTTACCAGGTTTTTGGGTAGTTTCAGTGCACAATTTGTCTGTGAGGAGCTTTTGCAGTATTTTTTACAGGAAATTAGGAGAAAAATGGGAGAAATATGGATGAAGTAGGTCTCTTGCGGCAAATACCTGGATTTTTCAGTGTAGGAGTTGTCAAGCCGGAACAATTTGCAGGGATTTGAGTCGACTTTGAGGGCGACAACAACTTTGGCAGAAAAATTCTCGGTTTTGGCAGTATACGACGTCTTTTGCATGTGCACTTCTCCGAAAACGACAAGTTAAAATGACATAAAACGGTCATTTCCAAACTTTATATGCAATTTTGGCCCTTTGGTGCCTTTTTGGTGATGACGTCAGCATGACGTCATCGGTGGGTCCGGGTACGGCAGGGCGATGTGGTAGCTGACGTGGGTGGCCAGGTGGCGGTTACACAGTGGCAGGGAAGGCGAGTGGATGGCCGAAGTGGAGGTGACTCGGAGCAGTGGTGGCGGACGAGGGGGTGACGTCAGGCTAACGGGGGTGTGACGTCAGCGAGAGGGGATGGGCGGTAAGCAGTTTCCCCAGAGCACCCGAGGGTGGTAAGTGGTATGAGCGGGGGGCTTCGAACACTGTGGGAGGCCAACGCGTGGCGGGGGTACGGTGGTAAAACCGCCAATCCCCTGGACGCAAAAGGTCGGGTAGGTTGCTAGTGAGATTGACCGGCAGTTGTTAGACCAGTGGGGCCGGTGATCTAACGGTTGGCGGCACATATAATGTGATGACGCGTTAGGACAGGGGGACCCAACGATTAAATTAATCATTTTAAATATAATGCGCACGGGGTGGGTTTTTGACATAGGGTAGCGGGTTAGTTTAATAATGTTTTAATTAAAAAACATTACAAACACACTCTTTAGAGCAGAAAATGGGTAGGAAGGGTTAATGAGGGCAGGGATTTTGATTTTTCTATTTTTAGCCATAGCTTTTTAATCAAACCCATAGTTTAGGGTTATAGAGGGTTAATATTAACCCCTCATGGATTAATACTTCCCAAGAGAGCGTTGTATAGCTATAGTGCTAGGGGGGGAGTATTTACATAGACTTTTTTGGATTTTTACATAGATCTTTCTAATATTAGGGAAGGGGAATGCTTAGGGAGCTAGATAATACATTAGTTGGTAATATGACATTGTGAGGTGAGTGTATAGGGGGAAATGCTAAGTTTTAAGAAGTAAAACTTAGGAATGGAAGATGAGGGAAATGAGAATAAAAGTTTTTAGACAAAAAATGTTGCTTCTTTTCCTTGATTGAACTTCATAGTTTAACCTGGTACTTGGTCATGGAATGAAGTGGAAGAGGACACTTGGGCAGATCCCAAGGTCCTTGGGGGATGTTAATAGATGATTTTTGGGGAAAGAGGGGAAAATTATACATGCTTCCATTGTTGTGTCCTCAAACCTCTGCCATGGTGCCAATACCCTGAATGGAATGAGTTTTGCACTTGATAAGCCAATTGGTGATGGCCCTTAATTTCTGCAACCTTGCACTACTTACCCAAACTAGTAATCCTAACATTTTTTCTTCACTTGAAGTGGGTGCACTTGAATTAGCAGACCCTGACTGTTTTCTTTTTCTTTTGACTTCCCTCCTATCTAAATCTACCCTTATTTCTTCCAAGGACACAGATTAAGGAGTTGGGCTCCTTCATTTCTATGCCTAGCTAGTCATCTGCCAAGCTTGAGCTATTTGGACAGGAAACATTCTCTATTCTACAACAAGCAATTTAAACATGGCATGTTCTAGATTAGACTATTGGGCCATCCATCAAGTATGATTAGCAGCAGTATTTGTAGAGTTTGACACTGCCAAAAGATAGTAGTGGCATTTTGACTGGCCACTTTCCTGGTCTTCAGTTTGGGGTTCATTTTCACTTCTCTTTTGACCATTTCATTTTCTTGCCTTTTGATTATTCTTTTAAGGCATACCCTCTTTTCATTTTTTAATTTTCCTAGTATGTACACAAAATATGGAACCTTTGCAGCCTGCAATGATGAACATATTTAGCCCTTCCGCTGTCAATCATGAAAGATGAAACCTATTGGTATAGAAACCTAACACAAACCCAATCAAATGCTTTGAAAAAACGTAAATTTGCACTCAGTGATCATATTTACGCAGTTACGATGACAAATTCAAACCTTCATTATTTGCCTTTTCTTCCAAAAGACATGCCCCAGTTGACAACGACGCACATCATGCAAGAAGATGATGAATTCAAACCATTAAACAAGGCCTCAGAAAAATCTCGCATTAATAATGAAAGAGAGAGAAGTTAGCAATCTGGTAGAGTAAATTATGGATGACTATATGTAACATAAATATGTTACTCTCAGATTAAACATTTACAAGAAACTCACACGGATCAAAACTTCTAAGACATGTTGCTACTGCTGTTCCTGATAAAATTAGGATTCAAAATTCTGAGTTTAACGTGTTTAGAAACATCACACAGTTTACTTCCGAAATTTTCAAACAATAAGTTCTATAGCCTACGAGACTCAGACGAAATTAGAACCTACAGAAACCAAATATATTATGGTTTTTGCAACTACAACGAATTATAAGAAATAGCCACTACTGATCAGTGGGATTTCCAACCTAACGAAATATTAGCACCAAGAAAGAATCCTATGGCGTTGTATTATGATTGGAATTAACGATATCAATTTTAATCAATGTTCCACCAAGGTTCCGGGACGAGGGGGTCAGAGAGCCAGGTGGTGCGGGAGCTGCCTATGCAAAAGCTCCTCACCATTTTTTAGGAAACATGGGAGTGTCAGTCTTAAAAACTTACAAATATAAAATATAATTTATTAATTGAGTCCACTATGACAATTTGGTTTGAATTGAAAAGCTCCAAAGTATGATCATTGATATGAATATCATTATCTAAATTTCTAATATCATATAAAATAACAAATTTATAATTCTAATTTATAAGCATACATCAATGATAATAAAAAGACAACAATACCACCATCATTCTGATAATACGCAACAAACCTCAACAATGTCGTTGTAGAAGATCATTGTATATCTATTCTTCATGCATATTTGTTATCAATAAAACATCTTAATCTTAGAATCTTAACACTTCTGTCCTCTACAACTTCAAAAATATGTTATCATGGCAACTCTGTCCATTTCTAGGCCAAACTGTTATAATCATTGGTGAGTTTTGCCCACCTGTACATAGTATCAATTACAAGGATATACAAAACAACAGTGTTGTGTTATGCTCGTGTGAATTCTATTGTCAATTGTATCCTTGTTGAAGAGTGACTATTATGCCTCTGTCCACTATGCACATCTGTGTCTAGAACATTACTCATACTTCTATCATAACTCCAAAAATTTGTAGCTTCCATATCTGACAGTTTCGCTATATGTATTACAACTTCTACTCCTTTAATTTGAAAGTCTTGTTTAAATTCAAATTACAATGACCTCAAGGATTACTGTAACTTGATTATATAGATACTTGTAAGACAACAGTTAGGTTTACTTAAAGAAATAAAAAATGCTTCAACATGATCGGTGTGTCTTTTAGAAAGCAAGCAGTGCCACACAAAAGTTAAGTTAATTCGATGTTGAACTTCTTTGCCTTCTAATATTTGTTATCATCACAAAGTGAATTCTTCACAAGAGGGACTTTTAGAAAGCAAGCAGTGCCACACAAAAGTTAAGTTAATTGGATGCTGAATTTCTTTGCCTTCTAATATTTGTTATCATCACAAATTGAATTCTTCACAAGAGGGAGCCTCTGATGTTGATCATCCATAGTGAATCTTGAAGAGCCGAGCTTTGAGAGAAGCAGAGAAGCATTGATGAGTAACCACTTCAGGGATGATCTCCTCACATAATGTGTAGGGTAATATTGAGCAGCAACCACAAATAAATGAATTTGTTTGGATCAAACTCAGAATTTGTTTAATGAGAGGGCTGAGGGTTCATAGTGATAGAAATCCTCAAGATCTGTCTTCAATTTTGTCTAATATGTGCACTCGAGAATTCATGCAAATAACCAAATCACATTACCAATGTGATAGCCATATCAATGGTCCATTCTACAATATGCAATGTTCCAACATATGCCATCGAGGTTCCATGCATGGGAGTGATCAGATCTAGTAATAACAACACACACAGGGCGCAAAGGCTGTGTGTATTGTTATGTGTTCACCCTGCCCATTTTTATAACATGAAATAGCTAAATTGCAAAATCCTCTCTTAATTAAATATTAGTTTTAGGGTTAAGTTAATTAAAATCAATTTTTTTTGCATAAACCTGTGCCACATCCGCCCCCGCCCCTCCATGTCTCCCCACATTCTCGTTTTCAAAAACGCCTACTCACGAAAGGGAAGCAACTATCTCGCATGTCCCCTGAGTTTCCTCATTTTTGGGGGCATGGGGAAATGTCCCCTACTCCTCCCCAAGTCCCGTAGTGAGGAAACTAGACCCGTAAGGGGGGGTTAGTCTCCGTGGAACACTGATTTTAATTATGTTGATATCCTAGTTAATTTACTTTAATTAAGTTGATAGCCTAGTTTATTTAAAATTAATGTTTCAAATTTTTTTTATTATAAAAAATTATATAGGTTGGTTTCGATTTAATAATATAATAATAGTTTTTTAGTTTTATACACTATTTAATTGGTATTTTTTTATTTGTTACTTTCGTTGTTATCTCGTTGTTATTAATTAAGTTAATATTTTATTCATATTAACCATGTTAATATTATATATTTTAGATAATACAGGTTTCAGATAATACATATGATACAAAAGTATTTTAATAAGTATCCACTATTTATCAGCCATTCAGACATTTAATTTATATATAGTTCAAATGATATAGAAGTATCTTAGTAAGTATCCTCTAATTTATATATAGTTCAGATAGTATGTATACTATCATATGTCAAGAAAATCGTAAACCTTCATATCATTAATTAATTGTATAAATGGAACTGCTAACAAAAAGACTCATAGGGGTAAGAGTATCTAGACATATACAGTTAACAAATCTAATGTTCGTAGATGATCATCTACTTGGAGGAAAGATTTCTATTCAGGAGTGGTCCATTTTTCATAAATGCATCAAGCTTTTTGGAGATGCATCTGGGCTGATGACAAATGAAATGAAGTCAAAATTAATTCATAACGGTGAACAGGAAGTGATCCTGGAGAAAATGAAGTGAAGTCAAAATTAATTCATAAAGGTAAACAGGAAGTGATTCTGGAGAAAACGAAATGAAGTCCAAATTAATTCATAAAGGTAAACAGGAAGTGATTCTGGAGAAAACGAAATGATGTCAAAATTAATTCATAAAGGTAAACGGCGAGTGATTCTGGAGAAAACGAAATGATGTCAAAATTAATTCATAAAGGTAAACAGGAAGTGATTCTGGAGAAAATTAGACAGTGGTTTGGGTCTTCCATACATCTTGCTGAAGGATTTCTTTATTTATGATTCATCCTAAAAACTTGTGGATAAAGTTCAGATAATAATTAGATGGCTCAAAACACAAATGTATGACATTATGGAGGAGAATGATAATGCTTAAATTTGTTTCACAAAATTTATCAATATTCTCTATGCATATTTCCTTATTACCAAAGAAAATCAGCGAAAGGATAATCAGCTATGGGACGTTTCTTATGGAAATACATCTGATTCGCTGGTCATTCACAGCAAGATAGGTGGAGGATGGACGTTAGGTGATTATTCTCTGTAACTTTCAATAAGGAACTCACCAGCAATAATATGTGGAGGGATGCTGCAGGAGAGGGCATTTGGGCTGATATTATCAAGGACAAATATATGTGTGGACAATCAATTTCTACCTAGATTACTAATGGGGCAAGAAACAAAACAGAGAGATCATTTATTTGGAGTAGTACGTTTCAAATGTTACAAATTTTAATGGAAAATGTGCATTCATGAGTGGGTGACTGAGCTAAGAGTGAAGTGAGACTAGATGCTCTTTTGGGCATGGTTGGTGAATCACTAGTTACGTGAGAGTATTCTCAATCATATTCGTAATAAAGAGATTTATCATCTTAATCAACTTATTCATTATAGGTCTAATCATTTGGATATTCAAGAATGGTATAAGGGAGAAGAATTGGAATTTCTTATAGGATGCATTAGACACTCCGAGGATTATATCTCTACCCTTAGAAATGTTCGGATCAGTCTAAACACTAGAAATTTTCAGACCACTCTAAACAAGAGAAATGTTCAAATCACTCTAAACAATAATGAGGACCCAATGGGATGGGTAGACACACATAAGAAAGGAAGCCCAATGGTAAAAGACATATATAAGAATATGCAAGTGAGGAGAAGGGATTTGGATTTCTACTTATTTTTCAGATCATATGGAAATGGAACATCATGAATAAAATAAAATGTTATTGCTAGGTGGCCATTCATAATAGGATATGGACATGGGAGAATATTCAAAGGAGAGGGTTTCATGGTCTCTGAATTTGCCTTTATGTGTATGGAGATTGAAGAGGATAATAATCATCTATTCATACAATGTGTGCAAAGGTAATATGGAATGGAGTGATGGGATAAATTGCACCAAAAGGAGTAGTACATAAGTTGTGATCAAGTGTTAGGATTTGGATCAAACTCAGAAATTTGAGCACCCTACCTTTATTTATCATGTGGACTATCTGGAGAAGGCACAATGTCATTATCTTTGGACATAAAGAATTGGAGGTACAACAGGACATTAACAAGACTATAACCTATTTCAAAGAGATTGGACAAATACAGCCACACTAAACCGTAGAGATTAGAGTAACATGGATTTCATATCTAGTGGGCTTCCTTGATGGGGCCTGTGCTAACAAAGAATGTGGATGTGGAGCTGTTATTTACATCAAGGCTGATAGAATCTATCATTTCTAGTGGTTGGGTGGAAAAGAATGCAATAGTAGGGTAGTAATCATTGCTTTATAGGGTGTATTGATGGCAGAAAAATGGTTATGGATTAATCAGATACAAAATCTATGGTGATGCCAAGGCCATTATAGAATGGGTCAAAGGTTGAAATGATTTCAATCCCCCAATTTTAATTAATTAGATGAATAGTTATCAAAACCTTGAAGAAGACCTTTCAACAAGTAAAATATGACGATATCAAATATGCTAAGGCCATTATAGAATGGGTGAAAGGCTAAAATGATTTCAATCCACCAATTTTGATTAATTAGATAAATATTATCAAAACCTTGAAAAAGAGCTTTCAACAAGTAAAATTTGAGCATATAGATAGAGAACAAAACTGGGATGAAGATTTGCTTTCAAAGAGAGGTATAAGAAGGGAAACATGTAAATTTTGTTTTGCTTCATTTGTGGAGGGAATCATGGACAATGCAGTACTATCAACTATTCATAATGAGAGAGAGGACTCTTTGTGTTTTGTCGTGTGTAGGAACAGATAGAATTGTAATATTTTCTGGGCAATAGAAAAACGGTAGCATGGTTTTTTGAATAGCACAAGTCTCTGCATTTTAGGTTGAGTAACAATAGGTGTAGGTCGGTATTAATACTTTTTCTGTGGTGGGTATTAAGACTCTTTTTAACACAAAACCATATGCAGCAGAAACATTGACAATTTTTTGTAAACCAATAATGGTAAAGATAATATTTTAAGGTGGTGACTGTACTACGTTTAATACTCAAGAGTAGCGTTTTCTTCGACTTAAAAAAATCGAACTGCTACACCATGTGTAACCTGTGGTCAGACATGTATGGTTATATGACTGTTATCGACGGTAAAATTGTATTTAGAAATCTGATATCATAGGTGAATTTGAAAAACAATTCACTATTAATGAACAAGAAGATGTCTACCCGTAATATGGCCAAACAAACAAGTATTGCTGACGATTTTGTCGAATACCATGAATTCTAAAGATTCATGTAAGTCTCGATTTTCAATTGACAAACAATATCTAAGCGGAAATAAAATAGAGGGGAACGATTTATGCTGTTAGCAGCTCCGTCTGTATATACCTCAGAGGCGATTCCAATAGTCCTCTAGATGCATATTGAACTCGTGGTAAGAATTTCTGGTAAATGACTCAGCCTCTTCAAGTATAGTTCTTCCGCTCTCAATGGAATCCCTGTTGGAATTTAATTCCAAATGCAAACAATTAAAACAGAACAGAATCTGATCTTCAGCAATTAATTTCAGATTATCTGGAAGCTGCAAAAGTCCACTGATATTTTGCACTTTAAATATGCATTAAACGCAGAATTAAATCCCCTGCAGACAACTGACTTGTTTTTGCTGAAAAGGCATCACCGCCTTCTGTAATAAATACAAAGATAAAGATCAGCAAATATTTTACTTTGTTTAATGTTTAACTCAGATTTTTATTTTCCTATAAATATAACGCACAGTAGTTCTGTAGTAGTTCTGTTTTCAAGTGCAAGGAAGTGCAAGAGAGGCAGCGTAAGCAAAAAAAATAGCAGTTCTGTTTTCTGTGATTTAGAACAGCAGTTCTATTTTTTGTACTTTGAGCGAAGGTTAGAAGAACATAGTGAGTCTCTTCTGTAAATGCACAGCAGCGCTGAACGTGCGATTTTCTGAGTTAGAGAAAATCGATTTCTGGAACTGAAGCGTTGCTCTTGTAACAGCTAAGTTTACTGTATCAGTTTTTGTTTACTGTTCATGAATACAAGTTTACTGTATTGCTGATTTTCAGTTGCTATTACACCAAGTGTCAAAAAACACTTTGTTATTTCTCTGTAAGTCTACTAGTGATTTGACACCCCTTGATTTAGTTGCTGTTACACAAAGCATCACTTTTCTTAAAGTGCCTTAGCGTCAAAAACAGTTTTCTGTTTTTTCTGTGTTAATAAAAACAGAGTATTTTTCCTGTTGCTACAATACCACGATCAGCGTTGCTGTAACACCGAATCCTGTTGCTGCAACACCAAGTCCAGAAAATAAAATTATCAGTTTTTTGTGCAGAAACAGAGCAGTTTTGTGTTGTCTGTTTTTTAAGGAATTTAGCAGCAAATTCCATCATCATAACAGAGAGTTGTTCTATGATGTTTTGTGTTATGGAATTCACCATAAAATTCCAACATGGTATCAGAGCTAGTCTAGGCACTCAGTGAGTGAAAAACAGAGTTTGTTTTTCACTGTAGGAGCTGTAAGAAGTTCAGAGAGCAGATTTTTTCCAGCAGAGAAAGTTTTTGCTTGTCTTTTATTTTATAGTCAGTATCTCTTCTTTACCTATACAGAGTTAAGATGGCAGATGCTGGAACAGGTTTGACAAATTCCCACCTGCCACAGTTCAATGGGAAAAATTACAGTGATTGGTCCATAAAAATGAAAGCATTGTTTGCTTATCAAGGAATATGGAAGATGGTTGAAACTGGCTATGCTGAACCTGCAGATGCAACAGCACTGGTTGCTTTGACAGTAGCAGAAAGAGACCAGTTGAAGAGTGACAAGAAGAAGGATGCCAAAGCCCTCTTTTTTCTCTTCCAATCAGTACATGAAAGTATCTTTCCATGGATTGCAGTAGCAACAAAATCCAAAGAGGCATGGGATACTCTCAAAACTGTCTATCAAGGCATGGAGAAGGTGAAGACTGCAAAGTTGCAGATGTTGAAGAGAGACTTTGAAACACTCAGCATGAAGGAATCTGATACAATAGATTCATTCTTCACTCAGGTTATTGGGCTGATAACCCAGATTAGATCTCATGGTGAA
>APFE030068149.1:86151-108740 GCA_000404065.3 Pinus taeda
TGACAAAATTCTAATATGGATTGGAAAATCAATGTCTTATGGTGCAAAAAGTTTAAATACAACCATTTTTATCCATCTCTTGAAATAACTTTAACAATCTACTTAACATTCATTACCAATTAATTATTCCATGTGTTGTTGGGAAAAATATTTCATATTACATGGAGTTTTATCTAAAAAAAAACTGTCACATTTACACAGTTAGATTAGACCTCATGATATGAAAATAAAAGTCAATAAATGGCTTTATATAGACCACTTAAAACTCATTATCAATTATTAGAATTTGTTTTGTATTATATATATACACACATATTAAGAGTTACATTTAAAAATTGCATCATATTTCTGAACTTCTATCAATGCATGTAGCCAAATAGAATTCTTCAAGTCATATTGGATTTCTATGAAATTATTTAAACCAGAAATAAACTATTTAAGAATTGAAAGTGACAAAATTCTAATATGGATTGGAAAATCAATGTCTTATGGTGCAAAAAGTTTAAATACAACCATTTTTATCCATCTCTTTAATGAGTCTAGATGGTCCAATTAACACATTGTGAATTAATTATTCCATGTTTTATTAAGAAGAGAATTTTGTTTTTTCACAGAGTTGTGTTTCAAAACAATACAATATGAGATTAATACAGTCTTAATAGATTACGTGATAGACAAATAAAAGTCAATAAATGGATTCCTTATTAAATTAAATGAGATGAGATGATTGCATATACAAATAGTTGATTCAAGAATATATGAAAAAAAATATGGGTTAAAAATTGAATGCCCTACAATTTAACGAGTAGTATTCACATATGAGTCACAACACGTTAGCCTAAATAGTCTACTTAATACTTATTATCAAGAAATTAAAAGACTTATTTTTCGAAAACATGGATCATAGTATATAACTATTATAAATCACATCTATACAATCATATTAATGTTCATAACTAAGTACAAGTCAATAATATAATTATAGCTCAAGTGATATAATTTCAGTTTATTTAAAAGGAAAATTTACAAAATAAATGACTTTAAATAATGAAATTAGATGCCTTACGATTCAAAAAGTTCAATGACATAATTCATCCATGATAGTATCTAGTCAAACCTTGATAATCTACTTATCAATCATTATCTTCATATATATGTTATTTTAAGAAATGCAGAATTATTTACAATATATTTTTATCTAAAAAATTACATATCACATTTATGTAGTCATATTAGTGCATTTTATATGTAAGCAATGAATAAATAATTGTGTGCCTTGTTGATTTTCAATATGATATGATTGCACTTACAACCATTAATTGATTTAACCATATAAATTTATGAAAACTATCAATTGAGAAATCACATATCTTATGCTTCAAAACGATCAAATCATTTACCTATGACACATTTCTCATTAGCCTTAATAGTGAATAATGAACATAACATTTATGAAGTAAATTGCTATAATTTCTTTAGTAAAAATAGAACCTTTGTTTGCAAGGAGTTCTATTTCAAAACTTATATTTCACATTTATATATGATTATTGATACATATAATTAAACATAAGTCATTAAAAATAATATGATTTTATGGTTCATATAAGATAATTTGAATGGAAAACAATTCATTTAAGAACACACGCGTGCACACACAGACATCTTAGAAAAAAATCGATACAACAGTCATTGCAAAAACATTTATAAATAATCAAAAATATACATATTAATATAATTGGCAATTCCCATCTATTTCAAAAAATATAAAATCATACAAATTGATTCAACAAAAACTATGTGCAAAATGTATTGAAAATTTGGAGTGTACTTTTCAACAAATTTATAAAAGAAATTATCTCCATGAACTACAATGAAGTACATGTTCTATTGAACATTCAAATGTACTCATGTTTTTGTCTAATACGATGAAGTGTCTTAAGAAAGGGGAATAATACTTGCATAAGCCACGTATCTTGCTCTTTTCCTGTATACAATTTTATCAAGATGTGGTTTGATCGATATCCCATGAATTGCGAAGTATGCTTTTCTGTATCTATTAGCAATACATTTGATTCATCATAATTATCTCCATATTGGGACCACACATCAATCAACTTTTTCTCATAAAAGTGTGTTCTCCTTGCTTCCAATTTTGTTTGCAAATGATAATGAGATCTGTCCCATGCAAATTTAAAGTCCTCTATATCAATATTTTATTTTTCAAGTATTTTTCAGATGTACTTGTCAATGACACTTAATGTCCATATTGTGACATCATAATTTCTTAAGCAATATTTTAATACTTCTGAATGAAAAGGCCTTAAAAAATAGGACCTATCACCAAACTGCCAGTCTAGTTCTCTTTCAATATGAAAATGTTGTTCATCTTTGGTGTATGATTGGAAGAATACTCCTTCCATTTCGAATATCAACAACATCTTTTGACTTGTAGTAATTCCCATCTGCATTTGCAATGCAACCACATGTATGATATTAACATATCTCCACTTCAACATGTCATTGCTTAAGGAAATAAAAACCTATCATTTTAAAAATGATGTTAATATTTATTATGAACAATTTCCATTTGTATGCAAAGGTAATTTTACAATGAGTTCAAAGTATCACAAAATACAAATACAATTTCCCCATTAAAATAAACAAACAAATAATATGTTTACTTTATACATACAACATAATACCTTTATTTAATTTCTATGGAATAAAAGTATTATAAGAATGCATTGACCCACCATTTAAATCAATGATTTTAAGACTTATAATGATTTATGTAATTGCAATTGAAAAATATAATTACAATGGTCTAGTGCATCTAAGAAAACTAATTTTTTGTTAATTTTCACATAGAATATAACACGATTTTTAAATTTCAAACCTAATTAATTATATGTTAATTTATAGAGTTTATAACTTTTTTTTTTTTTTGCTTCTTTTAGTGCAAATTGTATGTTTATTTTTGGTGCTACATACAACTTAATATAATTTTTCAACTTATATGGAATAAAAAGGGTTATAAGAATGAAATGGGTCATCCTTCACATTACTAATTTCTAAGAGGTATAACGATAACATAAACCACATTTAAAGCAAATAATTGTAATGATCTAATTAAAACAAATAGACCAGTTACCTATAAATTTTACATACAATGTAATCCATTGTAAGATAAAAAATATAGCATGGGAAAATTTGATATGAAAAAATTAAATGACCATTCATCTCACCAAAAATAAAGAAAATAAAAATATTTTATTTTTAGTAATGACAAACCAAATCAATAATTCTTTTTTTAGTGTTGTGAAATAAAAATAATAAATCATGATGTCATACATATAACAACATGATATAGACATATGTAATCTTAAGGTACTTCTAAATGTAATTGAACATCCTTCAAAATAGCTCGCACATGTGTCACCTTGTTTAGTTTATGCAATATTCTCCATAGCTCATTGATCAACCAACTATCCCCTTCATTTGCTCCAATGAATGGAGGGGCAAGAATCACATTTCCTTTTGGATTCTCTTTCACTCTCTCAATTAAAGAATCAACTATAATAGCATTGGTTGCATCATATTGGGTATGCATTTCCCACACCTTCTTCAATGATTTAGTGTGTATAACTTTCATTGAATTGTCAATGACCTTATGTCCCTTTTGTGGCTTACAGTCTGAAGCAGTCCACTTAAACACAACTTTATCTTATAATGTTTCTGAAACCAACTTTTTTAGAAATCTTGTTGTGCTTTGTTTCAAAGCTGTCGTCCAATTGTAATGTCAAGAGATTCATTTTTGAAACACATTTCAAAAAATGATTTTGCATATGGATGAATCCAAAATAATTTTTTCTCTATTGTGTAATGAGCATCAGCTCCCATTTTCTCAATATCCCCTTTGTTTGTTGCTTCATCATCAATGCTATGATAAAAAATGTCCTTTAGTTAAAAAATAACTAGTTTCCTTTCAGTTATTTTGGTTGCAAGACAATGGAAAATAATATAGTCAAACCATTTTATTCATGTTACAAAAATTACTAAAAAAATTATTGAAACTATACACTTACCTTGAGTGGTTTTTCCAATATTTATAGATGAAACAATAAGTTATTTTATCATCTGGATAGGACCTTGAGTAAACTTATTAAACCTTCAATCAAATACCGATTGTACTTCTTATTAAACCTTCAATCAAATACCAATACCAAGAAAAACATTAGTAATGCAACCTTTAAAAAGGAACACACACACACACACCTTAAACATTATTTTGATTGTTAATTTTATTGTTTTTATTTGTTCCTATGGTAAAATGTATAACATTATGGTAGTGTTGCGGCCACCAACAACCCCCATCCTTATGAAGTGTTATTGGTAATACTAAATAAGTGGGGACCCTTAGTGAAAATTATTAAAAAATCTATTAGTGTTTATATTTCCTTTTAGATGAAACTTACAACATCATGGACTTAGGAAAATACCTTTGAAGAATCTAAAAATCTTAAGTTTCATGATGAAGAAAGTAAATTCACTCCTTAAGAGATATCGCATCGCGCAAAGAATGATAGGGTACCTTATAATGAGCCAAAATGATAAAAAACACGAGATTGCGACGCGAAACTCCATCGCATCGCATGCATTAAGAAACAATCACATTGAAAAACCTTCAAATCGCCGATATGCGATATCGCATATTGCACATTGCAAAAATCACATAAATTACACCTAATGATTATAACGATTAAGCGATCCGCAATCTTGCGATATTGCGATATTGCGACCAAACGATTAAGCGATTTGCGATATTGCGATACTGCGATATTCTGATATTGCAACCAAGTAACCTTGCGATAGAACAACACGATGAAATTTAGATAATGTGATACAGCGATCTGTGATATCACAAAGCAAAATCGCAAGACCTTTCCGTCGCAATTGGTCCTGGATCATTATGCGAGAAAACATTTTTTAGGCCAAGAACTCGTCATGCACTTTAATACGAATTAATGAGTTGTTTTGATTTGTTAATAAAGTATGGTGTTGTGGTTTTTGAAGAACTAGTTCACGTAAGGTGGGGTGTTTTGCATATATTCGACATTTAAAGTTTTCTTGTCATTATTTTTATCATTACTTCCACCTCAATTGTAAACTGCAGGAACGAAGGATGAAGCATTATAAAAGGTAGTATGCAGGAAAATATGAGGAGGAAAGGCAGTACTCCAATGTCCATTTGGAAAGACACACCTAATCTACTTAAGGAAGAGAATGAGCCGCAGAACTATTTTGAGGCATCCATCACAGATTTCTCATATACAACCATGGTTGAATGGGTACTGAATGATGCTGGTACCAGAAAGAGACAGTTTAATATTCAGGGTCAAGAGCTCACGAAATCACTATTTTTACAAATTTTGAGCTTTATACTCGATAAGAGAAAAAGGTGCAAGAGGTGAAAACGCATCAGGGATGCCCAGATCAAGAAACAGAGGCAGCTTCTGATGCGTGATTAGCGCTTAGCGCTAATTGCAGATCGCTAAGAAAACTTGCTCGGAAAGGAAGGCTTCTAATTACTCACTCACCTGCACCCCCTGAAAATTGCATGAAACAAATGATAGAAACAAACTGTAAACAAAAAGCTAAAGAAAAAGCATAAGCAATCCAAGGGTTAACCAAGTTGAAATGGGATTATTACCAGGCATACATGGTAAAGCCACATAGTCATTGGATGACTCTCAAAGTATATCATCAATTTTGCTAAGAGGATAGTGCCAGATCTTACCAATTTTGTTTTCTTAACTCAACCAAAGGTGGAAGACAGTCACACGACTCTACTCAGACAAATACTAAATTCTTGCGACGTTAAGGAGAAAATATAAAAATAGTTAGATATTAGATTTAATTTTAGAAATAGTTTTGCTTAGAAAAAGGACGGTCATTTAAATCAAATCCTGAATTTCTATAAATAAGTTATTTAGTTAGTAGTATTTAAACCCTTCTCATGCATTTAGAGAAGGGTCCAGAAATTTATCAAAAACTTGTCCTCAAAACATGCACTTTTGCACCCTCTGAGGAGGTTTTGATGAATGAATGGAATAGGGTTTATTTGATAATTGCATTTGATATCTGCTACTGATGTTGCACTTGTCTACTCTTGCTGGATATTAAATCAAGGAGAGATAAATCAATTGTTGCTTGAAGCTCATGAGTAAGACAATTTATAAATGGTACTTTTATCTCTTAACCATTTTTGCTTATGTGTTAAAGTGATATTCAGTATTCAGTTGTTTATATATTACAGCGTGGATGCCTAAGTTATCATTTGGCACTTTTGTACGGTGATAACTATTTATTTATGCTTAGTGTATGAATAGCTCATTGTGCAATAAGTCTTCACAACTGTTTCGTCTAACTTCTTATACGAAGTAGTTCATCTTTATTGAATTATTTTCTTATAATAGTTGAATGATATTTATTACCAGTTATTGTTTCAAATCGTTTTAGATCGCATAGAAGAAAAATCAAACCCGGGTTAGCATAAATTTTAATGTTTTTATGTTTATTAGAATACAATACCACAACATTAGATTAGAATTAGGATAGAAGTATTCCATTTAGAACAGAAATACCCATCTTTCTCACACACACACACTGAATTGGGAAACTGGTCCCATATCCCCAGTCAGACCTGCTATACCAAACGGATAAGGAGCTGCCAACCAAGGTCCGGACCGGGTGGGTATCCCCCTTGTTGTAGACCTGATTTTCGGGGCCTTCAACATATTTCGTGCTAGAAGGAGGGCCTAAACTATGAATGGCAAGTAAATCCAAATCAAAATACCATTATGAGAGTAAATCGCCCTCACCATCTCCCCCGAGTTCTCCATTACACTTAAACCCATAATTAGAAGTCATCGGAGCATCAACCACTGCTACAAACCCTGACATTTCAGAACAATCTATTATTGAATCTCCTGAAGTCGAATCTATAATTCACAAACTTCAGCGATTTTCAATTTCTCCTTAAACATCTGATAAATCTCAAGGCAGCGTGACTTCACAGTATAACCCTGATCATCTCCTCACCAGATTAAAGAGTGAAAAGTTTGGTGTTCGACCAATTGAATTACCTCTTCCCAAAAGGAAAAGAGAAAGGAAATCACCTAAAGAGCCCGAGAGAGAGACTCTTTCATCAACATCATCGATCTCAACCTCTTCACTATGAAGTCAACCATCCACTCCTCCACTTCAGACCATTGTCAATCCACCCAGTGGAACCCCTACAACTCCTCCTCAATCATCTGCAATCGTAATATCCTCATCTTCCAAACCACAGGGATCATCTTCTGCACTTCCCCCTATTAGCAGTTCAGCAATGGCCCAATCTCCATGGAATAACCCTGGGGTAGTCTTAATGGCTGCACCCTTGAGTCAAATACTGGCCCATCCTGAGAAATGGCTGCCTAAGTTCAATCCCGAGGCAGGCATGCTAGCAGAAGAGCATATAAACAACTTTATGCTACCCGTTAATCTCAACGGGGTTAGTAATGAAGATGTTGTTGTTCGACTGTTTCCTTATACTCTACAAGGAACAACTGGATCGTGGTATTTATCATTACCCTCTGGATCTATTACTAGTTGGGACATCTTCCAAGACCAATTCCTAACCATGTTTGGTGACGACGGGTCTATGGCAACATTAATCAATGACCTATCCAACCTTAGGGGCAAATCTAGAGAGCCGATCAAAGACTTTAATCTACGTTTCAATAAATTCTAAACAAAAATCCTACTGCTTCCCAGCCCAACGAAGAAGTGTGATGTGAATGGTATATCATTGTTTTACAATAAAACATAGCAATCTTCGTGGACAGGGTTAATAAAACAACCTTAGCCCAAGACATGAAAGAAGCCATAGCAGTAGAAAAACGTATAATAGCCCTAGAGAAGAAATCTGCGATAGAGGAATGGACATCTAAGAAGGTCAACTTCAAAGAAGAGTCCAAGAAGAAACAAGAAAAAGATCCATTCGATTTGGAGGGATTACAAAAAGTTCCGAAGACCATGTCCAATGAAATGGTCAACATAAAAAAGCAAGTAGCAGAAACTTCTTCAAAAAGGCCCTACAAAGCATTTAAAAGAGGCTTGTCAATGAATCAAGGCCACCCAATGCTATTACAAGTGTTGAATCTGAGGAAGAGGAAGAGGAAATTGCCACTGAAGGGTAAACCAATGATGAAGAAGACATATAATTACAAGGAATGTGAGATTTCATCCTCCCACAAGAAGAAGATCAAGAAGTATTCCCAGTTAACACACGAAGTAGAAATCAGCTTGATCCTCCACAAACTACCCCAAAGCCAAAGAGCACAAGCTCTACAACAAAGGATAAAGTTGCAACAAAGAAAACAACATCTAAAGTGACTCAAACTAGCCCAGTCCAAATAGATTCACCAAATCCATCTAAAACATTGATCATTTTGGATGAAATGGAGTACAATATTATAGGAGACATGAAAAAGACTAGGGCCAACATCACTCTATATGAATTGAGCAAGTTGAAGCATCAACAAAAGATAATGTTGAAAGAATTACATGTTGTGCCAGTTGCACCTTTGCCTGTCGCTGTAATTTCTCAAGCTTCCTAGAACATGGGAAAACCTCCAACTAATACGACTAACCAGATTGATCCAAACAACATTGCTTTAATTGGAGGAATATTGAGATCTCACACTCCCCCTTTTCTCCATACTTATGAAATTTTTAACAAAAATGTACATAATTGTTTAGTGGATTTAGGTGCTTCATCGAATATTTTACCAAATTCCATATGGACCAAATTAAACGTTCAACAACATAAATCTGCTATTCGCATAGTTCAACTAGACCGATCTCAAGTCGAAGTCATTGGTGAACTAAATCAGGTAACCATAAGGTTGTCATCCAACCCAAAGGTATGTCAAGTTATTGACATTTTCGTCGCTGATATCCCTGAATTTTATGGCTTAATTCTTACCAGGGATTGGTCAGAAAAATTGCATGGATACTTCGCAACTGACTGGTCACACATGTGGCTACCTTACAATTGTAAGCCAAATCAAATAAAATTTGAATGAGAAGTACATAGTAAGGGAATTAGAGAGGGAAAATGAACAAGTAGCATATAACAATAGCATAATTGGCAATTACTCAGTGGATTTTTTTCTCGGCAATTTTAATCCTCATATGTCACCTTATTTAGAACATTATGTTTTGTCCCAAGTCGAAAATTTTTCTCAAACAGATAGTTCAAAATGTATCAATTTTTTACATAGACTTGTAAATAAATCTTTGTTTTGGAAATTATTTTTTGATGGTTCTAAATCTAACGAAGGAGCAGGAGTAGGATGCATGCTAATTAGTCCAGAAGGAGATAAAATCATGTTAACATGCAGGCTCGAATTTGATTGTACCAACAATACAGTAGAATATGAGGCTTTAGTCCAAGGGTTGTACAAGGCAATCGGGTTAGACATAAAGTACCTCCAAGTCTTCGGAGACTCTGAAATTGTAGCCAGACAGGTACGAAATATTATACATTGCTTATCAGGTCATTTAAGACACCATCAATATTTAGTTCAAGATCTGACTGAGCATCTTATAGCATTCAATATTTCATCAATTCCTAGACTCTAGAATGCAAGTGCTGACCTTTTAGCTAACATAGCTTTTAAGCTCATTCCTCAGGAAGATTTTAGTCCAAATTGGTTCTCAATAGAATTAATCTTTAGACCTTCTATTCATGACAACATCACAAATTGGAGAATATTCAACGACGATCCTGATATCGTAAATTTCCTTACATTTAAAGGATCCTACTCCAATCAAATAATTGACAAAGACGAACATGATCGACAATTACAACAAAATAGCACTAACAATGCTATACCTAAATCTGTGGTCAAGTTAGAAGATCTGTACGATTTGAAAGATCGGTTTAAAATGTCTACCAATTCAAAGCTCCAAATTTCAACTTTGAATTACGAACTAGTAAACCTAGGAACCGATGCCAAACCCAAAACCATAAATCGAGGCCTTGGCCTAGCCCCTGAAGGAAAACTAGCATATATTCGTCTTTTGCGGCAATAAAAAAAAGTTTTTTCTTGGAACTATGATGAACTCAAAACATACGACACTTCCATCATCCAACATACTATTCCAATGATCGATAATGAAAAACTTGTCCAACAAAAATTGAGAAAGATCCACCCCAACTTAGAAAATCAGATAAAAAGCAAACTCAATAAGTTGTTGAAAGCCAAGATAATCTTTCCCGTCACACATTCTAAATGGGTCTCCAATATGGTACCTGTTAGAAAGAAAAACGGAGATATTAGAATTTGTATTGAATTTCGAAATCTTAACAAGGCCTGTCAAAAAGCCAATTTTCCCTTACCACCTATGGAGCAGATATTACAGGCAGTGGCGGGCTCAGAATTAATGTCCTTCTTGGATGGATTTTCAGGATACAATCAAGTGTTGGTACATCTTGATGATCAATTGAAAACAACATTCAGAACTAAATGGGGCACATATGCATATCGAAAGATGCCATTTGGTTTGATTAATGTTAGTGCCACATTTCAAAGAGCCATGAACATTCCATTTAAAGGTTTAGCCAATAAATTTGTAGTAATTTATTTGGATGATATAACCGTGTATTCCAAGAAACAAAGCGACCATCTCAAAGACTTGAAACAAATATTCCAATGATGTTTAAGGTATGGAATTTGACTTAACCCAAAGAAATTGTTTTTCACATTAAATGAAGAGAAACTCCTAGGATTCATAGTGTCGAAATCTACAATTCACATCGATTCCAACAGAATCAAAGAAATTTCTGAAATATCCCTACCTCATAACAAAAAAGCCATGCAATATTTCCTTGGTCAAATCAACTTTGTAAAGGGATTTGTTCCAGATTTTTCACGAATCGTATCCCCTTTAGAAATCATGATCAAAGAGAACTCTAGTTTTAAATGGGGCTAAGATGAACATGAAGTGTTCAAGCTGATCAAGCAAGCTATTATTAATGCTCCATCTTTAGCAACTCCGAATTTTTCAGAGCATTTTATTTTATACACATTTGCCTCAGATAGGTCATATGCTGCAATACTCACTCAAACGAATCAAGCAAAGGCGGAGGCACCAATTTCTTTTTTCAGTTCAAATTTACAGGGTGTTGAATTAAATTATTCAGATGTGGAGAAATAAGCTTATGCTATTTTCAAAGCAATCAAATACTTCAGACCTTTTCTACTCAAAACCCATACTAAAATTATAGTACTGTTTCTAGCGGTAAGGAATCTTCTAGTACAAAAGGATGTGGGTGAGAAGAGCACCAATTGGTTTACTACCTTACAAGAATATGACATAGAAATTAAACCAGGAAGCATTGTAAGAGGTCAAGGCTTTTGCAAAATGTTGGCTGGAGCGTCGCAAATTTATGAAATTCCATCTATAGAGGTACAAATGTGCGAGGTAAGCCTAAACGATGTAGAGTCATTATATTCTGATATCATTTATTATCTTAAGAATGGGTATGCTCCTTCATACCTCGATTATACTAAGAAAAGAGCTCTAAGGATGAAATCTAAACAATATCAGCTCATAAATCATATTCTTTTTAAAATAAATTACGATTTTGTTCTCCTTAGATGTCTTGAGAAATATGAAGCTGAAAAAGTTTTGCACGAACTCCACGATGGGCCAGCAGGCAGACACTATGTTGGAGATGCTACTGCACATAAAATCTTGCGTGTAGGGTATTACTGGCCCACGTTATTCAAAGACTCGCACACTTATGTGAGGAAATGTCAAGTCTGTCAAACTATTGTTGGGAGACAAAAGAAGTCATCCTTACCACTACAACCAGTTAACATCGAGCAACCTTTCAGTCAGTGGGGATTGGACATAATATGTGAGATCGTTCCTCACTCTTCTAAGCAGCATAGATATATCCTTACAGCAACAGATTATTTTACTAAGTGGCTAGAAGCAGTTCCACTCAAGATGGCTAATGCTGAAAATATCAATGACTTCATAGATCAATTTATAATCACCAGTTTTGGATTGCCTTCTGCTTTAATGTTTTGATAATGCATCATACTTTTCTGGAAATGCAATGACCGAATTTGCACTTAAAAGAGGATTCAAACTTAAATATTCAGCCAATTATTACCCACGGGGCAACGGATTAGCCGAGTCTACAATTAAAAACCTAATCAGGATTATCAAAATAACAATAGACCAAAATCATAAAAATTGGCATAAATCTTTAATATATGCTTTGTGCGCAGACTGAATAACGAGAAAATCTTCCATCGGCACTTCTCCCTTTAATTTTGTTTATGGGAAAGAAGTGGTTCTTCCGACTCATTTAGCAATTCCCTCTTTGTCTCTAGTTCAATACATTGATGAAGTACCAACTTCCTCATTACACCTAAGGAAAATGGAAATAATCAAATTAGAAGAACAACGAGAATAGGCTAAGAAAACGCATGCTCATCATCAAGCCCTAGTAAAATCCTCTTTTGATTCAAACATAATGACTAGAAAAGATTTTCAGATGGGAGTCTAGGTTTTAAAATGAGACAAGGCACATGAAGAAAAGGGGAAGCATACAACATTTCAAAGAATGTGGCTTGGTCCTTTTCAAATTGTAGAAGTCTTAGCTCCATCAACATTTGTGCTACATGATTTAGCAGGTAAAAGAGACTCTTTGCCTGTCAATGGACAAATTCTTAAGAAATATTTTCCATAGAGTATTATTCTTCTATTTTTGTAGAGTAATAGTTTTTATTTTCATAGTAAAACCAGTTGTGAATGGTTACATTAGGCATTTACGAAAAACAAACCAAATCTCTTTCAGATTTTGATTTTTCGCTTGTATAAATAGCAAATCTTTTGGAAAATTGATCTTTATTATTGAAAGATACAGTTAAAGACTCTAACCTAGATATGACACTAGTTTCAACTTCATAAAGTTTGATGGAAATAACCTTTAGTGAAGAAATTGTTTTATGTCAGTGCAATGAAAGGTATCAATAACAAAATAAAGATTCTTTGTAGAACAACTACTTCCAAAAACTCTACCATTTTCATCCAGAGCTATCTAAAAGAAACAATGACTTCCTCCGTGCTAAGGAAATCACAACTTTCAGAGGAGAAATCCAAGGATACACTTCATCTTGAAGAATGAGAGGTCTCATCATGAGCCGGCTTATCATAATCACAGATATTATAACTTGCTGACTTTGCCAAATACTGCATACCACAATAGGGAAATGACTCAAGATTGTTACAATCAAGAGAAAAGGGGTCTCATCATGAGCCAGTTTGTTCAGCAAAGTTATAAATTGAGTGAATGACTGTGTCATAAATTGGCTATCAAACCAAGACATTGTTCTTTAAGAATAAGAAGAAAATCAAAGCAATCAGTGTGGATGTGGATTCTTCTTTGAGAGTTCTAGTTTTCTTTAAGTAGGATACAAGATCATTGCTAGGTAACAAGTAACCCTGTCAAGGCTATAAACGTCTGTTGGCAGTAGAGGCTCTATCTACGACAAATGAACATATTTAAAACTGGTTTAGAGAGAAGACTTTGTTTTATCTTTACAGACCACGTAATGATTGATGCAAATACAAGGACTAACTTGAGGGAGAAAATAATAAAAGTTGAAAATAGCTTAAACAAAATGTCATTGACAGGTTAGAGCATAATGCACTTTATCTTTCCATAATAAAGTTTAATTTTCTGAAAAATTTCCGGTTTCGGAAGTTGAAAAATTCAATAGAAACACAGAGATAACCGGTTCTTCCAAGTGAATCGCCAATTGTTGTGGCCACCAACAACACCCCTCCTTATGAAGTGTTATTGCTAATACTAAATAAGTGGGGACCCTTAGTGAAAATTTAAAAAAAATCAATTAGTGTTTATATTTCATTTTAGATGAAACTTACAACATCATGGACTTAGCAAAATACATTTGAAGAATCTAAAAAGCTTAAGTTTCATAATGAAGAAAGTATATTCACTCCTTAAGAGATATCGCATCGCACAAAGAATGATAGGGTACTTTCTAATGAGCCAAAATGATAAAAAATGCGAGATTGCGACGCGAAACTCCATCGCATCGCATGCATTAAGAAACACGCACATTGAAAACCTTAAAATTGCCGATATGCGATATCGCATATCGCACATCGCAAAAATCACATAAATTACACCTAATGATTATAACGATTAGGTGATCTGTGATCTTGCAATATTGCGATGTTGCGACCAAATGATTAAGCGATTTGCGATATTGGGATACTGTGATATTGCGATATTGTGGCCAAGTAACCTTGCGATAGAATAGCATGATGAAATTGTGATAATGCAATACAACAATCTGCGATATCACAAAGCAAAATCGCAAGACCTATCCATCGCAGTTGGTTCTGGCTCATTATTCGAGAAAACATTTTTTAGGCCAAGAACTGGTCATGCACTTTAACACGAATTAATGAGTTGTTTCCAGTTGTTAATAAAGTATGGTGTTGTGTTTTTCAAAGAACTAGTTCACATAAGGTGGCGTGTTTTGCATATCTTCGACATTTAAAGTTTTCTTGTCATTATTTTTATCATTACATCCACCTCAATTCTAAACAAAAGGAACGAAGGACGAAGTCTTATACAAGGCAGTATGTAGGAAACTATGAGGAGGAAAGGTAGTACTCCAATGTCCATTTGGAAAGACACAACTAATCTACTTAAGTAAGAGATAGAGCCGCAAAACTCTTCTGAGGCATCCATCATAGATTTCTCATATACAGCCATGGTGGAATGGGTACTAAATGATGCCGATACCAGAAAGAGATAGTTTAATGCCCAGGGTGAAGAGCTCATGAAATCACTATTTTTACAAATTTTGAGTTTTATACCCGATAAGAGAAAAAGGTGCAAGAGATGAAAAACGCATCAGGGAAGCCCGGATCAAGAAACAGAGGGAGTTTCCGATGCGCAAGTAGCGCTAATCGCGCATCGCTAAGAAAACTTGCTCGAAAAGGAAGGCTTCTAATTACTCAGTCACCTGCAAGCCCCGAAAATTACAAGAAAGAAATGATAGAAACAAACTAGAAACAAAATGCTAAAGAAAAAGCAGAAGCAATCCAAGGGTTAACCAAGTTCAAATGGGATTATTACCAGGCATACATGGTAAAGCCACATAGTCATTGGATGAGTCTCAAAGTATATCATCAATTTTTCTAAGAAGATAGTGCCAGCTCTTGCCAATTCCGTTTTCTTAACTCATCCAAAGGCGGAAGACAGCCAGCCGAATCTACTCAGGAAAATACTGAATGCTTGCGACCTTAAGGAGCAAATATAAAAATAGTTAGATATTAGATTTAATTTTAGAAATAGTTTTGCTTAGAAAAAGGATGATCATTTAAACCGAATACTGAATTTCTGTAAATAAGTTATTTAGTTAGTAGTATTTAAACCCTTCTCGTGCATTTAGAGAAGGGTCCAGAAATTTATCAAAAACTTGTCCTCAAAACATGCACTTTTGCACCCTCTGAGGAAGTTTTGATGAATGAATGGAACAGGGTTTATTTGATATTTGCATTTGATATCTGCTACTGTTGTTGCACTTCTCTACTCTTAGTGGATATTAAATAAAGGAGAGATAAATCAATTATCGCTTGAAGCTCATGAGTAGGACTAGTTATAACTGGTACTTTTATCTCTTAACCATTTCTGCTTATGCGTTAAAGTGATATTCAGTTTTCAGTTGTTTATATATTACAACGTGGATGCCTGAGTTATCATTTGGAACTTTTGTACGGTGATAACTATTTATTTATGCTTAGTGTATGAATAGCTCATTATGCGATAAGGCTTCACATCTTTTTCATCTAACTTCTCATATGAAGTAGTTCATCTTTATTGAATTCTTTTCTTATAATAGCTGAATGATCTTTATTAGTAGTTATTGTTTGAAATCTTTTTAGATCGCATAGAAGAAAAGTCACACCCCGGGTTAGCATAAATTTTGATGTTTTTCTGTTTATTAGAATACAATAGCATAGCATTAGATTAGAATTAGGATAGAAGTATTCCATATAGAACAGAAATACCCATCTTTCTCACACACCCACAATGAATTGGGAAGCTGGTCCCATATCCTCAGTCGGACCCGCTATACCAAATGGATAAGGAGCTGCCAACCAAGGTCTGAACCGGGCAGGTATCCCCCTTGTTGTAGACCATATTTTCGGGGCCTTCAACAAGAAGTTACAAGTATTTGAGTTTGAAGAATAATAAGATAAACAAGAAGATAAGCTATAACTATCTGATATGACATTATCTTCATATTTGTAACGTTTCACCTCATCATCATCTTGGTTACCTTTATTTGTTTCCAAATTAAACATTAAAAATATTTCGAATTGTGAAAATGAATAGAATCATTAAATAACAAGGAAAACAAAGTGGACAAACTATAAGTACTTGATGTTATATTTTGCTCTTGATTGTAGTTTTGTGGGACAGTACCTTGGTCATTATATTCATTCTCTTTATTTCCAACTATAATCAATATATGAAATTGATATGAATCACAAAAAAAAAAAAAATTAATAAAATAAAAAAAGATAGAGATACAATGATTAATACCCATTTCTAGCTTCATTGTTCCATGGTCATTGTCTTGATTAATTTCATTCATTTCATAATTCCCTATAATAGTAATCCAAAAATTTTATGAATATGGAAATTAAATAAATTGAAAAATTATCAAGAGAAAAAACCAAACAAGTTATGTACCTGTTATGATAACTTCGTCCTCTCCTCCTTCTCCTCCTGTTTCCATCTCCATACATTTTTAACAACATAAGCACTATGTTGATTAAATTGTTTCTTCCCACTTTCATCATTCTCTATTTTAGAATCCCCATCATTAGTCATTTTAGTAAACACTTTGACAATTAAGAAATATGAAAAAAATAGTATCCAATGTATTATAAGAAATAAATAAATGAATTGTAGTACCTGAATTTTCCAAGAAGTTAATGGATACAAGATTTGATATTTGAAAATATTTGTAATTATTTAACATGATTGTCCTTTGTGTCTCTGTTTGCAGAACACATGAAATTCTTCTTCCATATGTGCAACAGGCCTTGATAAAAATTTTCCCTGCATAAAGAGAAATAACCACTTTTGCATCACTACATTGTTGGTGTTTTTCCACTAAATCCATCCAAAAATCATAATCTCTCTCATTTTAATCAAATGTGTCTTTAAATGTGTGAGAGTATTTTATAGCCTCCAAAATTTTTAATTCTAAAGTATAGAAATGTATAGTAATAACTATACCATAAATATAATTGTTTTGGGACTTATATTCATAAATGCCACTAGTCATTTTATAGTTGAACTTGGATTTCTTTATAGAAATTTCCAAAGACTGGCGTACATCATTACAAAAAAAATTTTCTACTAAGAGAATTGTAATAAAGTCATTGAACTCATTTTTTTCGATAAGAAATAAAAGAAAATCAATGTAATATCCCTTGTTGAATTGTTCTTTTTTCAAAGCCAGTGTACCTAAAACAACAAGGTTAGTATGTAAAACTAGTTGCAAATGACATGTGAAAGAGTGCAAAAGTGTTGACAAAATATCAGGCCCCCCAAAATGACAACCAAATTCAAAATTGTTATTGACTTGTTGAACACTTGTTGATCCATTTATCATTTTGTCAAGGACCCCACATGCTTGCTAAGAAAGGAACTTTATCTTTGTATTACATGTTCCTTTGACATAAGTAGATGCCCCCACCATGTTGCAAAAATTGGTAAATATGATATCATTAATTTCATATTACTCAAGAATGTTGAATGTGGTAAGAGTCATCTCATTCAAGTTCTGATGATGACTTTGATAATATGTAACCATTGCATCCAATATTGTTCTTTTAGTTTTCAATTTAGAACAATAATATTTTAATTTTATGGCATTTTTTGGATGACTAATTGGAATACAGAACTAAATGGTTCCATCCAATAGCTTATCTGCTACTGAAGCAATTTCTTCCATGGTTAATCCCTGAAGGGGCCGAAGAGTAGCTGTTATCAAACTGTGTAGACTATTTTTCTTGTAGTTCTCAAAATCAGGTTGGCTTGGAGAACACTTTAATGTGCCTAGTTGGTAACAGTTAAAAACAGTGTCCCGTTTATCCCAAATAGGTTCATCAAGATATAGCAGAATTTTTTTATCAGAAAAACTTGTAATTGGACAATAGAAGAATGAGCACAACATTTCATCATCAACCTGATAAAATAATAAATATAAACTAATAAGAATCCAATGTAAGAATGAAACTAAATAAGGTGTTATAATCTAATTAGAAATCATCATAAATATCAGAAAATATGACTTATTTTGTCGGATTTAGTCATTTATCTGCAATAAAAGCAGATACAATAGTAAAATATTAAATGCAAAATAATTAAAATTACATAACTGTCTTCAGCCGTCTTAGAGCATCCAATCCTCCTTTTCTTTAATTTCTCATTGGAAATTAAGAAAAAAAATTTCAAGCACACACAATCAATAAATGGAGTTTTGTAGAATACCTTATTTGCATAATTTAATTAAAAAGAAATGTGGATCACCTTAGTGGGTTCAACTAATGGATGCAAGAATGGAGCATTACATTTTTTATATATATTTTTTTTTTGCTTCTATCGATACATTATATTTAGGATTTGTTAAAATTTCTTTCGGTGCTTGAATGGTATGTTGACCATCAACTATCCAAAAATTGATATTCTTAGAATTTAGATCTGTCCCACTTATAATTTTGGGAGAGTTGACCAATGGATCAGTTTCATTGATGTCAAATGGAATCAAAAGAACATCAGGTAATGAGGTTTGAAACTTTTCTAGGAATGATTTCACTCATACTTGAACATTTAAATCATCTCGTGATCTTAATTTGAACACTTTAGGGGCTTCTTTTTATCTTTCAACAGCCACTTTTCTATTAAAGGAGTTTGAAAATAGATAGAAATGCTTGAATGCTTCATCAATCTCATCACATTGATTTGCAAGCTTAGTTGTCTGAAATTCAACTTTCCTAGCTTTTTGAAATTCTGTAGTGGGCTTGAAATCATATTCTTTTATGTTCTCCTCCAAATTATATAAATATACTCTTCTCAAAGCAAGTAACTGAGAATCAATTTTATCATCTGTTATTTTATCAAAAATTTTACCCTTTTGTTGTAAATGAAGAAGTATAGATGATGTTTTTTCACTTCTTACATAGCGATATCTCAGAATGATGGTGATGCATTTTAAAAGATCTACACAACTATTTAGTCCGAATTTGTAGAAGCTCTCAAAGTTATCCAACTTGAAAATTGAATTTTTTATCATATTTTTTGAATCAGTACTTGAAGCTTCAATCAAATCTGGTCTAAAATTTGTATACTCCACTTGCCGTGAAATTAATTTTACCTCGTTTTCTTTAATCATTTCCACTTGAAAGTCAATGTCATTTTCATTGCAAGCATAGCAATTAATTATTATTCTTAATATCTCTGGTTCGTTTCCGTCTATTGATCCGAATAGGTACATACCAGGAAACATATTCATGTGAGTTTCTATTCGGATGTACCAATCTTGGACAAACTCATATTTATTATTTGTACTGTATTTTTCAATCATTTCAAAAGTAGAAGTAGAAGGTGTTATTGATATTTCCTTTTGAGTTGAATAACTTTTCTTTTTCTTAAGTGATGCTTGTAACATTTCATTTTCTTTTGGGCCAACCAATTCTGCAAATAATAGCAAAAAAATATTTGCATTCATCAAAATGAAAATATAATTTGAAATATTGTCACATAATGTTCTTATAAATACTGCAAAACCACCTAATTTAACCATTTGCAATATAGTGTACATAAAATATAAAACCACCATACCAGATGAAGGAGGCAATGTTTGTACATCACTTTTTGTTTTTTCTTTTCTTCACTACTTTACTTTGAATTTCAGGCACACCAGATTTCACAGTTTCTAGAAAAACAATTATGGAATACATGAAATACTAAATATCATTAAACAACCTTATAATACATGATTTCCATTTACATGCACAATAATAAATGAGTACATATGATATGCAATTTTACTATATGACACCAAAATTTATCACTTGGGTAAAACTGATAAGAAAAGAAAACACCTAATCCAACCATTTCTAAAAGAGTACATAAAATATAAAACCACCAACCAGTTGAAGGGGGCATCATTTGTATATCACTTGTTTTTCTTTTTTCCTTCGCTACTTTACTTCCAATTTCACGCCCACCAATTTCCACAGTTTCTAGAAAGAAAAATTTAATGGAAGACATGAAATAAAAAATAGTATTAAACAACCTTATAATACATGATTTTCATTTACACGCATAATAATAAATGAGTACATATGTTATGAAATTTTAGTATATGACACCAACAGTTATCACATATTTAAAATTTCTTGGCAAAAATACACATGTTAGTATGGGTTTTCCTCATTAAAACCCCAATCCTAAGGCTATTTCCATGGGTTTTATTAATCAACAACCAATTATTAACACAATGTCTAAAAATTTTAACAAAGTATAAACTAAAATTTCCATACCATTTAAAGAATTTGGTGTCGTGTTTCTTGAAATTCCTTTTCCTTGGACGCTTCCTTTGAATTCTCACTAGCTTCATAGTCGATGGTATCTGAAAATAAAGTAAAAAATTGTTATCACAATTTCAAATTATTGAAGGAAATATGAATTTATAAATACTATAACTATTCGCATAATTATATGTGTAACAAAATGAACAAGAACAATAACAATTGTATAACTCAAAATAATAGCCAATCAAGGTTAGAAAAAGGGCACCCTCAAATAATTTTTTATGTTCTTTTAATCATGAATATAGGAAAGCAAATATCTACTAGGTTTCCTTCTAGCACAAGCATAAGAACATTTCCAAAAGAGATTACATTGTGAATAAACAAAAACAATTATATAGACCAAAATAACAACATATATACACAAAATTCATCTCTTATAGTAATGTATATTCTTAGTTTTCTTAGATAAAATAATAGAAAAACAAAATGAAAGAACATTAACTATGGCGATCATTAGATTTTCTTGTAGATCTTCGTCTAGCACAAAGACAAAAACATAGCAACTTTGCAAGGTGAAATAAATATAGAATGTGATAAAATTACTTCTAGCATGAACAAAAGCATATTGCCAACAAGAATCTTGCAAAGCAAAAGAAATATTCGCATCCTAGATTTATTTCTATTAAAAACGCATGGATATTGTCAAAAAAAACATTGTAAGGTGAAAGAAATCTAGCACATGCTAGAATTATTTTTAGCACGAACACATTCATATTTCCAAGAAAAACATTGCAAAGCAAAATAAGTATAGCACAAGCTAGATATCCTTCTACCACAAACCACAAACATATTGTCATTAAAATATTGCAAGGCAAATGAAATGAAACCCATGCTGGACTATATTCTATCGCATACAAGAAGATTGCCAACAACAACATTGTATTGTAAAGCAAAAACATAAACAAAATGTCAATAAAGTCATTGGAATAATAATATTTCCTGGGACATTTGACCTTGCCTTTTAGATACTATGAAGTTTTAGTCCATGCCTACATAGACTATTGTTATAATATAGAAAAATTTAAACCTTGAAATGATTAGAAGGCCCTTCATATGGAATATGTGGTCCAAGAATGGGATAGTGTACAAAGATTTCCTCCTATAGAAAACACAAGAACGTTGCAAATAACATCATTACAAGGTGAAAGAAATATAATTCATACTATAATTCCTTCTAATGCGAAATTAATCACATAACAACATTGTAGGGTGAGAAAAATTTACTCAGAATTACATTTACTTATAACAAACATATAAATATCTCCAATGACAACACTACACGACAAAAAAAATCTAGCACAAGCTAGATTTTCTTTTAGCCTAAACAGTAACATGTTAGCATTAACAACATTGCAATGTAAAATAAAATCTAACATGTGTTAAATTTCATTTTAGTGCAAACTCGAGCACAGAGAAACATTGTAGAGTGAGAAGTGCTCTTAAGACATTGTATAGACCAAAATAACAACATATATACACAAAATTTATCTCTTATAGTCATGTATATTCTTAGTTTGCTTTAGATAAAATAATAGCAAAACACAATGAAAGAACATTAACTATGGAAATCATTATATTTTCTTCTAGATCTTTGTCTAGCACAAAGACAAACACATAGCAACTTTGAAGGGTGAAATAAATATAGAATGTGATAGAATTACTTCTAACATGAACAAAAGCATATTGCCAACAAGAATCTTGCAAAGCAAAGAATATTTGCATCCTAGATTTATTTCTATTACAAACGCATGGATATTGTCAAAAAAAAAAATTGTAAAAGTGAAAGAAATTTAGCACGTGCTAGA
>APFE030068149.1:118364-158940 GCA_000404065.3 Pinus taeda
ATATAATAAGCAATATAAAATTGATTAGTTTGATAATTCTACAAGTGGGAAAAATAATTACCATTGTATATTTTCTCCTAACTCTTCACAAAATGAATAACCTAGTGTGAACGCAAATCAAGATCAATTAGTATATAAAACTTAAAATAAATTTAAAGAATAATTAAATTTTCCTTAACATTTTAGGAGATATAAGAAATTTCTCATCTTCAGATATTATTGAATTTGTCCCATGTTACTATTTTTGGGGAAAAAATGCTTTAACGACGTAAGGTCATGGAAATTGAATGAGCTAAGGAAATGCAAAGAAAATGATGTTTATAGTGGTGATATTCACAAAAGAAAGAGGATTGAAAGGGGTGCAACCTTAGAGGAGACAATAACCCAAGAATAACTATAAAGAGAATGAATGTTCAACAGAAAAACAAAGACTAAATATGCCATCATTTCCTTTGCATCATCAATTTCAGAAACATAAATCCTCAATGCATCAATTTCAAAAAAATAACTTTTCTTAAACACTTCATATCATGTTTTACTTAAGAATATTTCCATTCTCACAAGTAATTTTGGATGTCCAAGACTTCATATTCATACTTCAGAGTTTTCACATTCCATGCTTATGAGCAAGTTGGTTAAGAAGATTTCCATTCTCACAAGTAATTTAGACATCCTAAGACTTCTTATCCATACTTCCGAGTTTTCATATTCCATGCTCATGACAAAGTTACATCTCTTCACTAACTGACCAAATTTTTTTAAGGAAAAATACCTCGTTGAATGCCTCAATGCATCGAATTCCCACTGTTAAACATACGGTATTCCTCTAAAGTGGAAATGCAAGCTATCTAGTTAAGAAGATTTCCATTCTCACAAGTAATTTAGACATCCTAAGACTTATTATCCATACGTCAGAGTTTTCACATTTCATGCTCATGAACAGGTTACATCTCTTCACTAACTAACCAATTCTTTTTAAAGACAAACACCTCCTTGCATGCCTCAATGCATCGAAATCCCACTGTCAAATAGAGGGTATTCCTCTAAAGTGGAATTAGAATCTCTCCTACCATCTCAAGCTTTGGATAGAAATATGGGTAAAAGAGATGGATTTGGTCTGGGATAAGTCTCTCTATAAGGAAAATAGGTCCTCTGAAAGGAGCTAGCAGAAGGGAGTTACCTAAAAATCTATCACGAGTTATCTAGAAACCCCATACGAAAACATCACATGTGTTTTCCTATCAAAGGATGGACTTCCTCTCATAACCCAATAATTCAATATTGTTGTGTATCCCTTGCAGAGGCTCTATCTTCTGACCCGTTGCATTAAAGGCTCTTTCATCCACTATTGATAATATCGACGATATTCGAAAATATAGCAATATTTTTGGCAAAACGATATATCGCTGAGAAAATATCGCGGTATTTTCTATTTTCAAAATTCGCAATATTTCCAAAATATCGGAAAATATCGGCAAAATATTGGCTATATTTAAAATTTTGAAAAAAAAAATAATTTTTATGCTTGTCGATATTTGCCGATATTTTGTTAATATTTTCGCTAATATTACCGATAAGATGTTTTCTGGACCCTCGTCAATATTTTGTCGATACCGATATTTTCAACATTGCTTTCACCTACCCTATTGATCATATGCTCCAAGTACAAACTCAAAATACTATATGGAAGACACATGATTCTCATGCATGGGAGACATAACATATACGTTTCCTTGGAGAGTTTCTTTCCTTATCATTCTTACATTCTTCCTCATGCTGAAAGAACGCATGCCTCCATAGCTGGAATTCAACAAAACCAACCTAAGAAGCCAATGATTTTGAAATATGTGTGATTTTGTGCCAAGATAGAGGTGTTGTGGCATACGTGGAAGGAAGGAATTTTTTAAAATTTGAGGAAAAAGTATAGTAAGAAACATGAAATCTCATTATGCACTAGTTTAAATCAATGTTCATTGCAAATGAGAGAAGGTGTCCTTCAAATCACATTATAAACTAGTTTGAATTATCACTGCAATGGGCCATGATATACGAATTGTAAGGATACCCAAAGAGCAGCAGTAGCTAAGATTCTTTATGCCAACACTATGGAACTAGAGGGAATGGATTCAATGGAGATCAAGACCTTGCGTTGTGTTTTTCTAACTGGAAGAGGTCCCGAGAAATTAAAATTTTCCTAGAGATAGGGACAAGCAACTAATAACAAGCAGATGCATTAACAATGTATCAAGGAGTCAGGTTCTTGAAGGACATTGTGCAAAGGGATGTAGTTATTGTTGAGGACTCCAACAAAATGGCAAGATCACTGAAGTAGCTCCCTCCTCCTAAGCCGTGGCATGCATCTATCATAAAATAGTCCTACTACTCAATGCATTTAAAATAAGTCCACTATTTTCAGGTTAGAAAAAGATTCAGCTCCCAAGTCAATCAGATGGCTATGGAAGCTATTTCAGTTTAGGACTCCAACATAATCACAAGATCACTGAAGCAGGAAAGATCTCCCTCCTCCGTAGCCCTGTCATGAATCTATCATAAAATGGTCCTACTTGTCAATGTATTTAAATAATTCCACTATTTTTAGGTTAGCAAAAGATTCAACTCCCAAGTCAATCAAATGGCTAAGAAAGTAGTTTCAGAAGACAACGGAACCCTCTGAGTATGTATCGAGGGGGAGGAAAATCCCTCTACACCTCAATAATGTCATCAATAAAAAGTCGAAGGAGAGGAAGCATGAAAGGTGGAATTCTCTACCCAAATTGTGATACATGGAAACAAAAGGAGTTTGGCTCATAAAATAAGAAGGCACAGGGACAGTTTGCTAACAGAGAGTTTGATAACTGGGACAGTTTGCTAACAGGGACAGATTGCTCATATGTTCCAAGTACAAACTCAAAATACTAATGGAAGATAGGTGATCCTCATGCATTGGAGACATAACATATACGTTTTTTTGGAGATGCCTAAGACTGAACCATAGCTTGGCATTCTTTTTAATTATAGATTTCCTTGACAACACTTCAACATTCTTTTTACTTACAGATTTCCACAGGCTTGCGGTCCTCTAGAAATTCTTCTGGAGTACTAGCTTCTGGGTTATGATCTTCGAGTGAATTTTTTTTTATTATTTGTGTTTATTATTATTATCTTCTCACTAAACATCTTGGTAGGCCAAAATTTCACCTCTTCCAACTCTTAAGTAGAATGATTTAATGAAAATGATTTGTTTATATTCCTGCCTAGGAACAGAACTGAGAGTTAAGTTCTCATATTTGGTTGCTCCTAGGATTAATCATTACAGCATATATGTGTGTAGATTATACATTAGAATATATATACATATAAGAATATTTCGGCGTAAATCACATTAAGTAAGACATTTGCCGACGCGTCTCAAACCAACTAGTGTGGTTCATCGTCAGGACAAGTTAAGGAGACAGATCTAATCCAACACTTTAAATAGTTCGATCAGAGATTCCAACAGCTAAAACCAATTAACGTCTAATTTTGACCCAAGGACCTTACTACCTTATTAATATTATAATTAATATTATTATTCCCAATATTTATTATTTTATTAGTAGAAATCAGTTAAATTGGGTAATAATAATATTAATTAGAATATTAATAAGGTGGTAAGGTCCTTGGGTCAAAATTAGGCATTAATTGGTTTTAGCTGTTGGAATCTTTGATCAAACTATTTAAGGTGCTTCATTAGATCTGTCTCCTCAACTTGTCCTGACGATGAACCACACTAGTTAGTTCAAAACGCGTTGGCAAATGTCTTACATAATATGATTTACACCGAAATCTTCTTATAACTATGATGGATCACACAAGCCTCAATTCTACAAGATATATACAGTCTTGTATATCCCTTACCACTAGGAAGTCAAAATGTCATAATTCAATGGAGCACATGTTGTACTACCGTTAAGGTGCATTACAAAACACGAAGTACAAGTTTGATACATCTTTGAAGTCAAGTCCACTAGGAACTAGGAACTATGTATAATCAATGAGATTTTTGTAGGTATTAAAAATCCACAGTTATGAATAATTATTCCCTACAAATACATGCCGAGGTGAACATAGTTGCAATGGATCTTGAGCATTTTGTTAGCTACTTGAGCACTGAAAGGGTGCCTTTTGCATAATGACTAGGGTCCCAGTTGATGATCATCAACTGTGCTACTTATGCTATCTCAATGCTCAAGACAAGGATTTGAGTAGTGACAAAGTACGAGTCAGTGACTGTGAGAAATAAGGGAGAGTGTGAAGTTTGGCTATGCCACTGCCATAACTACATCTAGTAGAGCATGCTTTGGATGAAAAGGTACCCTGCATCCTCTTGCGATTATCTAGTATTTTGTGACCTCAGGATGATGGTAATGAAGGATGGAACTTGCAGTGATAGTTATGGTTCCCAATGTTTTTGGATGGCCTTCAAAGCTAATCAATGATGACCCTCCTTGTTCTACTACGGTGCAGAGGTGCCATATCATTTATTGTTGATTGTTTTGTTGATGCAACTCACCCTTCAAGGTTTTAATTATGTTGATGGTTGTACTAGACATTGGGCCAAGGGTCTATTTTTTTCATAACTTCACATTTCAGTTGGATCTGGGCATTTAGTGCATAGGGATTTTTAATCTTTCTCCTATGTTGACATTATGGTGGTGGTCAATCTCTTCAAGCTACAAATTCACACAATGGGTGGTGGATGATGGATCTAGTGGGTAGGTATGGGTTTGTTGGAGGGTTACATGTTTGAGCTCGCATTTAACTGGAGGAAGGAAGATGCATAAAATCAAAATCTGTGACCAAGTTCCTGGTGCGGACAGAGAACCTTGGAGGGGCTATTAAACCAATCTTTGTACGAGGAAGAAGGGAGGGAGCCCTATGCCCCCAACATCGCTAACATAGAGGGGATCAGAATATATGTAGAAAAGACAAAATTTAAAGGCCAAGGAGAAAGCAAATGAACCAAGTAGACTATATTAGATCTTTATAGGGGGTGCTTAGCACAAGCTATTGCACCTATTCAAGTGAACCCAATCATATTAACTGCAAAAAAGGATTTGAATAAAAGAGAGAAGCATCTTTATGTTGGCTGCCTCCAGAAGCAACAAAAGAAAATATTGGAGTGTGATAGGAGAGGGTATTTTCATTTGAGTGCAATGCCTAATAAAACTTAGACAACCATTTTTTTCTTGAAATGTAATAAAGAGAAGCATTAAAACTTACCACACTGGAATTTTTCACAAGAGACACATCAGCTTGAACAAGATAATAGGATAGTGATTAAAACACAGTTAACAAAGTTGTAAACATTTATCAAATACCATCACACAAATAGCATGGTTAATATTAGCAAAAGAAACGACTATTAGTGTAGCAATGATGAAACATTTGGTACACAAAGAATACAACAATGCTTAGAGTTATAAACATTTATCAAATACCATCATACAAATGGCATGGTTAATATTAGTAAAAGGCACGAATATTAGTGCAGCAACGATGAAACATTTGGCACATGAAGAATACAAGAATTCAACACCTAGATATAATATTTGAATATGAAAAATAGTAGATACTAGAATGCCATAGTTGACATTGTAACATAGTGCTTGGCAAAGTTAAGAAATAAAATAAAAATAGTTACAAAAGGCTATTGATTGCAGCAAAGTAGGCACTTGGACATGCAGATGTCCCATTTGTGGTTTGATATTCCTTTTTTTGCTCTGCATAATGAATTTCTGGAGGAAACCCACCGGGTAATTCCCCTCATTTTGAGAATGGTAACTAGGTTAAACTAGATTCTTCAGGGCTCAAGACCAGCTCAACTATCAACAATTAGCTCAAGAAGAGAGAAAGCATGTCAAAAAGTGGAATATGAACCCAGATATAGGAGGATAACTACTTTCCTCTCAAAAACTAGAGCCACACCCAATTGACCTGTGGTTTGGTATTTGGATAAATTTGATATATCTTTGTAATATTGTTCTCTCATGGGGAGTGGGTACAGCAAATGGAGAATTACTTTAGATCAAGTTAGAAATGTGAGAGTAAAGAGCCATGAGAGAAAAATCTATGGGAGACAAATTTTTCGTGTATGTAGAGAAGGATACTAAGAGCAAGGCTTAATGTGCAAAGGTGGTGGTAGGCAAAACAAAGAAAGAAATAAATAAGATCGAGGGCATAAATAGAAATGTCTCCTCTTATTTATAAATTTTGCTGATTTGAATAAAATATTACTCATTTTCATTCTTCTTCCTTGTGTGCTTGTTGTCACATTTTCCGTTACTATTGACTTCTTTCTCTTTGAAGCTATCCCATTTCTTTATCTCTTTATGTCCTCATCCATTCTCTTTCGAAATGTTTTGTTTAAAGGTTTGCTCCATGAATTTCACATAAACTCATCATCGATATCTATTGATCTTCACCATTTGAGTCTCAACAAGACCATTTTTGTCTCTGATACCTATTTTCGTGGTCCTTTGATACCTTCAAAAGAGAAGTAGCTTCAACATGCACAACCATGAGAAAAGCACATGGAAAAGATGAAGAAGACAATGGAGATGTAGGACAACAAAAATCTCTCTATTTCTAATTGATTAATTGCAAATAAATGATAGTCACAAAGTGTGGTAATTGAAAGGAAAACTACCTTCAAAGTAAGTTCTTTTTTTCTCTTTTTGAACGTAACATGGCATATTAATGTTTAGGAATCCCCTGATAGGAAAGTATCTTTGAATTTAACACAACATATTAAGGTTTAGGAATTCCCTGATTGGAAAGTACTACTAACGAACACTTAAAAATGGAATTACCATACGCTGCGATATCCATGATGGTTGGATAACCAAGAAAATAGTATTGTTATGCAGCATGGATGGACTGTTAAATTTGAAGACAAATTATAGTAAGAGACATGAAATCTCATTACGCACTAGTTTAAATCAATGTTCATTGCAAATGAGATAAGGTATCCTTCAAATCACATTATACACTTGTCTGAATCATCACTGCATTGAGCCATTGCTAACAAATAGTTTGATAATAGAGACAGTTTGCTAAGAGGGACAGTTTGATCACATGTTCCAAGTACAAACTCAAAATACTAATGGAAGACAGGTGATTCTCATGCATTGGAGACATAACGTATACACTTTCATAGACTTTATCTTTTCACAACTAAAAATTCAATCCCAATGGATCATTCCACCATACATGATTAACTAGCTTTACAAAAAACCCCTTTTCCAATCTATCTACTACCTGAGGTTATATAACCTTATCTTCTTAAAAAAAATCCTTACTTTATGACAGAAGGAACATGATAGGAAGACTTCAAAAAAAAGTTTGTATAATCTTTCATCACACCATCAAGAACTTGTAAATATTTATGGAAATAGGGGACAAATTCAAAGTCTCCTTTGATAACTCATTCATTGAAGTATTGAGTTCATGAAGAATGTCCTTGAAAGAATCTTTTTCAAAGTTTGTTGAAGTGTTGAGTTCGTGAAGAATGTTCATGAAAGAATTTAATTTAAAAGATATAATTCAGTTCTAAAAGTCCACCAACCAATGACATAGATTTATATTTATTAATTGATGCTTTCCTATTGGCCTAATCAATACAAGCTTGGAATCACTCATGATATTCAACTTCTTAACACCTCTAAGCATAACAACCTCAATAAGTTTTCTTATGGAAATAAACTATGCTTGGTTAGTTGATCCTCTATCGAGAGAATATTGAATACGGAAATAGTGATGAGGAAATAGAAAGAGAACAACACACACCCCACAAATGCAGGGATGGTCTTAAGAAACTCCATAAATAAATAAACTCAAAATCCAAAGCTATCATTACTGATAGCTTAGGCTTCCTTGTCGGTATATCCTCCAACCTTTACTGAGATAGATATAATAGAGCCAACAGTAATAGAAAGAAGAATGTCCTTGCCTTGAAAAATGCTAGAGTTCTTTGTTTACCAAATACCATATATGAGTATCACTACAAGAGCTTCAAAGCATTTAAAAAACTTATTAAAGAACCAAACTTGCACATTCCATCAAAATAACATAGGACGAAGGAACCTTTGGCTTGAGCTCAAAAAAAAATTTAAATAGGATTTCAACAATATAACGACAGGAGATAAACAAATGATGAACATTTTCCTCATTGTTTTTGCACAACAAACGATGATGAGGCCCAACCTAACCTATTTTAATTCCACTTGTCCAAGTGAGAAGTTAATTTGATAAATATAACTACAATGTAATTATAATTTCCAAAGGAACATGCAGTTATCATAATAAATCCCACCACCACTCACTTCTCTGAAAATTGAGATTCCATAATTACCTTATACCTTGTTTAACAGTGAAATCACTCGTACTAACTTTTTTACACCAAACTAGAACATATTTTATATCATGTTTAAGATTTCCTTGATCTTAGGCTCGACATTGTTGGTTATGATCTTCCAGTGATTTTATTTTTTTAATTATTTGTGTTTATTTTTATTATCTTCTCATTGAAAGTCTTGGTTAGCCAAAATATAACCTCTTCCCACTCTGAAGTAGAATGATTTAAAGAAAATTATTTGTTGATATTCCTACCTAGGAATAGAACTGGAAGTTAAGTTCTCATATTTGGCTGCTCCTAGGATTAATCATTACATCATAGATGTTCGTAGGTTATAGATTAGAAGATATATACAATCATGTATATCCCTTATCACTAGGAAGTGCAAATGTCATAATTCAATGGAGCATGTTCTGTACTACAGTTAAGGTGCATTACAAAACACAAACTAGAAGTTTGATACATCTTTGAAGTCAAGTCCACTAGGAACTAGGAACTATGTCTGATCAACAAGATTTTTGTAGGTCTAACAAATCCACAATTGTAAATAATTATTCCCTACAAATACATGCTTAGGTTGACAAAGTTCCAATGGATCTTGAAAATTTTGTTAGCTACTTGAGCACTGAAGAGGTGCCTCTTGGATAATGAGTAGGGTCCCAGCTGATGATCATCAACTTTGCTAGTTGTGCCATCTCAATGCTCAAGACAAGGCTTTGAGTAGTGACAAAGTACAAGTCAGTGAGTGTGAGAAATAAGGGAGAGGTGCTAAGTTTGGCTATGCCACTACCACAACTACATCTAGTAGAGCATACTTTGGATGAAAAGGAACCCTGCATCCTCTTGGGGTTATCTAATATGTTGTCACCTCAGGATGATGATAATGAAGGATGGAACTTCTAGTGATAGTTATGTCTCCCAATGTTTTGGGATGGCATTCAAAGCTAATCAATGATGACCCTCCCTATTCTACTATGGTTGCAGGTGTTCAAGTGCCATATCATTTATTGTTCATTGGTTTGTTGATGTGATTCACCCTTCAAGGTTTTAATTATGTTGATGGCTATATTGGACTTTGGGCCAAGCATCTATTTTGTTCATAACTTCATATTTCAGTTGGAACTACGCATCTAGTGCATAGGGGATTTTTAATGTTGCTCCTATGTTGACATTATGGTGGTGGTCTATCTATTCAAGCCACACATTCACACAATGGGTGGTGGATGACGGATCTAGTGGGTAGGTATGGGTTTGTTGGAGGGTTACATGTTTGAGTTGGCATTTAACTAGATGGAGGAAGATGGATAAAATCAAAATCTGTGACCAAGTTCCTGGTGCAGATAGGGAACCTTAAAGGGGTTGTTAAACCAATCTTTGTATGAGGAAGAAGGGAGGCAGCCTTGTGCCTCAAACATCATTGACATAGAGGGGATCATAATATATGCACAAAAGATAGAAGTTAAAGGCCAAGGAGAAAGTAGATGAACTGACTAGACTGCATCAGATCTTTATAGGGGGTGCTCAGCACAAGCTACTGCACCTACTCAAGTGAACCCAATAATATTAACTGCAAAAAAGGATTTGAATAAAAGAGAGAAGCATCATTATGTTGGGTACCTCTAGAAGCAACAAAAGAAAATATTAGACTGTGATAGGAGAGGGTATTTTCATTTGAGTGCAATGCTTAATAAAAATTAGATGACCATTCTATTCCTGAAATGCAATAAAGAGAAGTATTAAAACATACTACACTGGAATTTTGCACAAGAGACACATAAGCTCGAACAGGATAATAGGATAGTGATTAAAACACAGTTGACAAACTTATAAACATTTATCAAATACCATCACAAAAATGGCGTGGTTAATATTAGCAAAACGCATGGCTATTAGTGTAGAAACTTTGAAGAATTTGGCACACAAAGAATACAACAATGCAACATCTAGATATAGTATATGAAAATGAAAAATAGAAGATACTAGAATTCCATAGTTGACATTGTAACATAGTGCTTGGCATAGTTAAGAAAGTAAATAAACATAGTTAGAAAAGGCTATTGATTGCAGCAAACTAGGCACTTGGACATGCAGATGTCCCATTTGTGGTTCGATATTCCTTCTTTTTGCTCTGCATAATGAATTTATGGAGGAAACCCACTGTGTACTTCCCCTCATTCTGAGAATGGTAGCCAAAGTAAATTGGATTCTTCGGTTCTCAAGGATAGCTCAAACTATCAGTAATTAGGTCATTAAGAGAGCAAGCATGTCACAAAGTGGAATATGAATCCAAATATAGGAGGATAACTACTTTCCTCTCAACAACTGGAGCTACACCCAATTGACCTATGGTTTGATAATTGGGTAAATTTGGTATATGTTTGTAAGATAGTTCTCTCATGGGGAGTGGGTACAACAAATGGAGAATTACTTTCTATCAAGTTAGAAATGTCAGAGTAAATAGCCATGAGAGAAAAATCTATGGGAGACAACTTTTTCGTGTATGTATAGAAGGATACTAAGAGCAAGGCTTAATATGCAAAGGTGATGGTAGGCAAAACAAAGAAAGGAAAAAAAAGATTGAGGGGATATACAGAAATGTCTCTTGTTGTTTATATATTTTGCTGATTTAAAAAAAACCTTACTCATTTTCATTCTTCTTGCTTGTCTTTTTATTGTCCCATTTTCCGTTGTTGTTGACTTCTTTCTCTTTGAAGCCAACCCATTTCTTTATCTCTTTATGTCCTCATCCATGCTCTTTCAAAATGGTTTGATTAAAGGTTTGCTCCATGAATTTCACATAAACTCATCATAGATATCTATTGATCTTCACCATTTGAGTCTCAGCAGGACCATTTTTGTCTCTGATACCTATTGCCATGGTTGTTTCATACCTTCAAAGGAGAAGTAGCTTCAACATGGAAAACCATAAGAAAAGCACTAGGAAAAGATGAAGAAGAAAATGGAGATGTAGGACAACAAAAATCTCTCTATTTCTAATTGATTAATTGCAAATAAATGATAGTCTCAAAGTGGTGTAATTGAAAGGAAAACTGCTTCAGAGTAAGTTCATTTTTTCCCTTTTTGACTGTAACATGTCATATTAAGGTTTAGGAATTCCCTGATTGGAAAGTACTACTAACGAACACTTAAAAATGGAATTACCATATGTTGCGATATCCATGATGGTTGGATCACCAAGAAACTAGTACTGTTATGTAGCATGGATGGACTGTTAAATTTGAAGATAGAGTATAGTAAGAAGCATGAAATCTCATTACGCACTAGTTTAAATCAATGTTCACTACAAATGAAATAAGGTGTCCTTCAAATCACATTATACACTTGTCTGAATCGTCACTGGATTGAGCCATTGCTAACACTCAATTTGATAACACAGATAGTTTGCTAAGAGGGACAGTTTGATCATATGTTCCAAATAAAAACTCAAAATACTAATGGAATACAAGTGATCCTCAACCATTGGAGACATAACATATATATTTTCATAGACGTTATCTTTTCACAACTAAAAATTCATTCCCTATGGGCCTTTCCACTATACATGATTAATTAGCTTTAGAAAAAACCCATGTTCCAATCTACCTACTACCTGAGGTTATATAACATTATCTTCTACAAACAAATCCTTACTTTATAACAGAAGGAACATGATAGGAAGACTTCAGAAAAATTTTTGTAGAATCTTTCATCACACTATCAAGAACTTGTAAATATTTATGGCAACAGGGGACAAAGTCACAGTCTCCTTTCATGACTCATTCACTGAAGTATTGAGTTCATGAAGAATGTCCCTGAAAGAATCTTTGTCAAAGACTATTGAAGTGTTGAGTTCGTGAAGAATGTTCGTGAAATAATTTCATTTAAAAGATATGAATGAGTTCTAAAGTCCACCAACAAATTACATAGATTTATATTCATTAATTTATGCTTTCCTATTGGCCTAATCAATAGAATCTTGGAATCACTCATGATCTGCAACTTCTTAACACCTCTAAGCATAACAACCACAGTAAGTTTTCTTAGCGAAATAAACTATGTTTGGTTAGTTGATCCTCTATTGAAAGAATATTGAATATGGATATAGTGATGAGGAATGAAAAAAACAACAACACATACCCCACAAATGCAAGGATGGTGTTAACTAACACCATAAATAAATAAACTCAAAATCCAAAGCTATCATTACTGATAGCTTAGGCTTCCTTGTGGGTATATCCTCCAACCTTTAATGAGCTAGATATAATAGAGCCAACAGTAATAGAAAGAAGAATGTCCTTTCCTTGAAAAATTCTAGATTTCTTTGTTTACCAAATACCATATATGAGTAACACTACAAGAGCTTCAAAGCATTTAAGAAACTTATTAAAGAACCAAACTTATGCACATTCCATCAAAATAACATAGGACCAAGGAACCTTTGGCTTGAGCTCAATGAAAAATTTAAATAGGATTTGAACAATATAATGACAGGAGATAAACAAATGATGAACATTTTCCTCATTGTTTTTTCACAAAAAATGTTGATTAGGCCCAACCTAACCTATTTCAATTCCACTTGCCCAGGTGAGAAGTTAATTTGATAAAGATAACTACAATGTAATTAAAATTTCCAAAGGAACATGTAGTTATCTTAATAAATCCCACCACCACTCACTTCTCTTGAAAATTGATATTCCATAATTACCTTATACCTTGTTTAATAGTGAAATCACTTGTAATAACTTTTTTACACCAAACTGGAACATCTTTTATATCATCTTTAAGATTTCCTTGATCTTAGGCTTGACATTCTAGGTTATGATCTTCCAATGCTTTTTTCATTTTAAATTATTTGTATTTATTATTATTATCTTCTCACTGAAAGTCTTGGTAGGGTAAAATTTTACCTCTTCCCACTCTGAAGTATAATGATTTAAATAAAATGATTTGTTGATATTCCTACCTGGGAACAGAACTGGCAGTTAAGTTCTCATATTTGTCTACTCCTAGAATTAATCATTACATCATAGATGTGCATAGGTTATACATTATAAGATATATACAATCATGTATATTCCTTATCACTGTGAAGTGGAAATGCCATAATTCAATGGATCACATGTTGTACTACCATTAAGGTGCATTACAAAATACGAAGTACAAGTTTGATACATATTTCAAGTCAAGTCCACTAGGAACTAGGAACTATGTCTGATCAATGAGATTTTTGTAGGTCTAACAAATCGACAGTTGTGAATAATTATTCCCTACAAATACATGGCCACGTGGACAAAGTTGCAATGGATCTTGAGCATTTTTTTAGCTACTTGACCACTGAAGAGGTGACTTTTTCATAATGAGTAGGGTCCTGATAGATGATCATCAACTTTGCTACTTGTGCCATCTCAATGCTCAAGACAATGCTTTGAGTAGTGACAAAGTACAACTTAGTGAATGTGAGAAAGAAGGGAGAGGTGCTAAGTTTGGTTATGCCACTGCCACAACTACATCTAGTAGAGCATACTTTGGATGAAAAGGAACCCTGCATCCTCTTGGGGTTATCTAATATGTTGTGACCTCAGGATGATGGTAATGAAGGATGGAACTTCCAGTGATAGTTATGTTTCCCAATGTTTTGGGATGGCCTTCAAAGCTAATCAATGATGACCTTCCCTGTTCTACTACAGTGCAGGTGTTCAGGGGCCATATCATTTGTTGTTCATTGTTTTGTTGATGCGACTCACCCTTCAAGGTTTTAATTATGTTGATTTTTGTACTGGACTTTGGGCCAAGGGTCTATTTTGTTCATAATTTCATATTTCAGTTGGCTCTATGCATTTAATGCATAGGGGGTTTTTAATGTCGCTCCTATGTTGACATTATGGCAGTCGTCCATCTATTCAAGCCACACATTCACACAATGGATGGTGGATCACAGATCTAGTGGGCATGTATGGGTTTGCTGGAGGGTTACATGTTTGAGCTGGCATTTAACTAGAGGGAGGAAGATGGATAAAATAAAAATTGGTGACCAACTTCCTTGTGCCGACAGGGAACCTTGGAGGGACTATTAATCCAATCTTTATACGAGTAAGAAGGGAGGTAGCCTTGTACCCCCAACATGGCTGAAATAGAGGGGATCAGAATATATGCAGAAAAGACAGAAGTCAAAGGCCAAGGAGAAAGCAGATGAACCGAGTAGACTGCATCAGATCTTTATAGGTGGTGCTCAGCACAAGCTACTACACCTATTCAAGTGAACCCAATCATATTAACTGCAAAAAGAGATTTGAATAAAAGAGAGAAGAATCCTTTTGTTGGTTGCCTCCAGAAGCAACAAAATAAAATATTAGAGTGTGAGAGGAGAGGGTATTTTCATTTGAGTGCAATTATTAATAAAACTTAGATGACCATTTTTTTCCTGAAATGCAATAAAGAGAAGCATTAAAACTTACTACGCTGGAATTTTGCACAAGAGACACAAAAGCTCAAATAGGATAATAGGATAGTGATTAAACCACAGTTAATAGACTTATACACATTTATCAAATACCATCACACAAATGGCATTGTTATTATTAGCCAAAGGCACGGCTATTAGTGTAGAAACGATGAAGCATTTGGCACACGAAGAATATAGGAATGCAACAACTAGATATAGTATTTGAAAATGAAAAATAGAAGATACTAGAATGTCATAGTTGAGATTGTAATATAGTTCTTGGAATAGTTAAGAAAGAAAATAAGCATAGTTAGAAAATGTTATTGATTGCAGCAAAGTAGGCACTTGGACATGCATATGTCCCATTTGTGGTTTGATATCCCTGTTTTTTGCTCTACATAATGAATTTCCGGAGGAAACCCACTAGGTACTTCCCCTCATTCTAAGAATGATAGCCAGGGTAAACTAGATTCTTCAGGGCTCAAGGCCAGCTCAACTGTCAGCAATTAGCTCATGAAGAGAGCAAGCATGTCAGAAAGTGGAATATGAAACGAGATATAGGAGGATAACTACTTTCCTCTCAACAATTGGAGCTGCACCCAATTGACCTATGGTTTGATAATTCGCTAAATTTGATATATCTTTGTAAGACAGTTCTCTCATGGGGAGTGGGTACAGTAGATGGAGAATTACTTTAGATCAAGTCAGAAATGTGAGAGTAAATAGCCATGAGAGAAAAATCTATGGGAGACAAATTTTTCGTATATGTAGAGAAGGATACTAAGAGCAAGCCTTAATGTGCAAAGGTGGTGGTAGGCAAAACAAAGAAAGGAAAAAAAAGATCGAGGGGATAAACAGAAATGTCTCCTCTTGTTTATATATTTTTCTGATTTGAAAAAAATCTTACCCATTTTTATTCTTCTTCCTTATCTGTTTGTTGTCCAATTTTTTGTTGCTATTGAGTTCCTTCTCTTTGAAACTAGCCCATTTATTTATCTCTTTATGTCCTCATCCATTCTCTTTCAAAGTTTTTCGATTAAAGGTTTGCTCCGTGAATTTCACATAAACTCATCATCGATATCTATTGATCTTCACCATTTGAGTCTCAGCAGGACCATTTTTGTCTCTGATACCTATTACAATGGTTCTTTCATATCTTCAAAGAAGAAGTAGCTTCAACATGCACATCCATGAGAAAATCACTGGGAAAAGATGAAGAAGGCACTGGAGATGTAGGAAAACAAAAATCTCTCTATTTCTAATTGATTAATTGAAAATAAATGACAGTCTCAAAGTGTGGTAATTAAAACGAAAACTTCCTTCACAGTAAGTTAATTTTTTCCCTTTTTGAATGTAACATGGCATATTAAGGTTTAGGAATCCCCTAATATGAAAGTATATTTGAATTTAACACAACACATTAAAGTTTAGGAATTCCCTGATTTGAAACTACTACTAACGAACACTTAAAAATGAAATTACTATACGGTGTGATATCCATGATGGTTGGTTCACCAAGAAACTAGTACTATTATGCTGCATGGATGGACTGTTAAATTTGTAGATAGAGTATGGTTGGATCACCAAGGAACTAGTATTGTTATGCAACATGGATGGACTATTAAATTTGAAGAAAGGGTATAGTAAGAAACATGAAATCTCATTACGCACTAGTTTAAATCAATATTCACTGTAAATGAGATAAGGTGTCCTTCAAATCACATTATACACTTGTCTAAATCATCATTGCATTGAGCCCAAAGTGCAGGCAGTAGCTAAAATTATTTATGCCAACACTATGGAACTAGAGGGAATGGATTCAATGGAGATCAAGACCTTACATTGTGTTTTTCTAAGGGGAAGAGGTCGCTAGAAATTAAAATTTTCCTCGAGATAGGGACAAGCAACTAATAACAAGTGGAAGCACTAACAATACATCAAGGAGCTAGGTTCCTAAAGGACACCTCGAACTGATGATCTATATCAGTATATGTCAAACAAAAAATAAATTCAGACCACTTCAGACCAATCCTAAAAAAAACTTATTGTAGGCAAACAAATTTGCAACTAACCAATGAATGTGAAATGAATTTTCAATGAAACTATCAAATGTACTACACAAATTGATGATATATATACCGAAAAAAGAGCATTATCAACCAAAATTAAGAAATCACGTCTGTAAAACTCCAGTCTTTGTAAAATTGTTCTTTGTTTAAAAAATTGAATACAATGAGAAGTACCTGTATTTTTCATGAAATCTAGCTTCTGAAAGAGGAAAATCTGAACCCTACTTGTAAATTTGAAGAGTTGTTCTTCTGAAAATCAGAAAAAATCGTGCATGGAAGTAAGTTTAACAGCTTAGTTGTGGTGGGATCAATCCTGGGATTAGAACTGCTCTATTTATATTGAGTGATGAGATCAGATCAGATGATGGGGAGGGGTCAACACTTAGTTTATAATAAGCAACTTTATTCTTACTAACTATTTTTAGTTATTTCAACAGCCTACATTTACTCACAAAATCGTGCATGTATTTGCTGACAAAATAGTGCAGTAAATGCAGGTTGGTATTTGGAATGGAGTTGTAAGTAAAATTTCCATTTGAATGCATAAAAAATCTTATGTTTTTATTTTTTTTATTAATATCAAATAAGGAATTTAGAAATTAGTAAAAGAAAAAAATTAGAGATTTTTCCTTATTTCAAATAAGGAACTAGTTCAAATAAAGAATTTAGTAGTTATTAAAAAAGCTAAAAGTAGAGTTTTTTCTTTATTTCAAATAAGGAATTTAAGAATTTATTAATTATTTCCTATCACTATTTTTCTAGAAATATATACTTGTCTTATATAAAACCTCAAGCAATAGGCTTGGTAAAACCCCTAAGATAATATTTCTCTCATTTATTATATATTTTGTATTTCCACCTTTCAACTTGAGTCACAAAGAAATAATAAAACTAGTTAATATGCTAATATTTGGGACAAGTTTGACATGGCATCTAGGCTAGTTGGGGCTTTTTGCATAATTATGTGATGGGGAGGACTATTTTCCATCATTATAAACCATAGGTATATAGATGTTGTATGGGTGTTAATGTGAGGATAATTTTTCCCCACAAGGATGGCTTTGCTTGGGGCCTTGGACATCATCTAATGGGAAACACCATTATCATCCCAAGGCATACGAGTGGTTTTGGTTGGTTCAATAATAATATAGACTTTGCACATGGTACAACACCACTTCACAGTACCTCTAAGGTGAATGGTTGGCCTAGTGGTGCTCATCACCAACATCAAGGTTTCTTGTTGGTGGCTAGTGTCCTACTTACTAATGTGTACTACCCAATATTGTGTTATTTTGATAGGTCTATGTACCAACTAATACATTGCATTAGTGTTGGTTGACCTTGAGGTGTCCTTGATATAGTTAGCCTGAAATTTGACCTCTTGATCTACTATATTCCCCAACCATGGAGTGAGAGTCCTTGAACCCTCTATGTCAATGAGCTAATAGATAATGCAGGATGATATGCTAATATCAAAACAAAGTTTGACATGACATCTAGGTTAGTTGGGGATTTTTGCACAATTAGGTGATGGGGAGCACTATTTGCCATCATTAGAAACCATAGATATATAGATGTTGTATGGGTGTTAATGTGAAGATAATTTTTCCCCACAAGGATGGCTTTGTTTGGGGCCTTGGACATCATCTAAGGAGAAACTCCATTATCATCCCAGGGCGTACAAGTGGTTTTCGTTGGTTCAGTAATAATACAGAGTATGCACATGGTTCAAAACCACCTCCCAGTGCCTCTAAGGTGAACAGTTGCCCTAGTGATGCTCATCGCGAACATGAAGGTTTATTGTTGCTGGCTAGTGTCCTACTTACTAATGTCTACTACCCAATTTGTGACATTTTGATAGGTCGATGTACCAACAACCAATACATTGCATTGGTGTTGGTTTACCTTGAGGTGTCCTTGATACATCTAGCCTGCAATTCGACCTAGATTTGATGGACTATAGTCCCCAACCATGGAGTGAGAGTCCTTGAACCCCCTATCTAGATGAGCTCATGGATAATGTAGGATGATATGCTAAAATTGAGGACAAGTTTGACATGACATGTAGGTTAGTTGGGGTTTTTTTCACAATTAGGTGATGGGGAGCACTATTTGTCGTCATTATAAACCAAAGGAATATAGATGTTGTATGGGTGTTAATCAGAGGATAATTTTGCCCCTAGAAAAGGATAGCTTTGTTTGGGGCCTTGGACATCATCTAAGGAGAAACACCATTATCATCCTAGGGCATACGAGTGGTTTTGGTTGGTTTAGTAATAATACTGACTGTGCACATGATATAAAACCAACTCCCCGTGCCTCTAAGGTGAATGGTTGGCCTAGTGGTGCTCATCGCCAACATCAAGGTTTCTTGTTGGTGGCTAGCGTCCTACTTACTAAAGTCTACTACCCAATATTGTGACATTTTGATTAGTCGATGTACCAATAACTAATACATTACATTAGTTTTGGTTGACCTTGAGGTGTCCTTGATATAATTAGCCTGAAATTTGACTTAAACTTGATCGACTATAGTCCCCAACCATGGAGTGGGAGTTCTTGATCCCTCTATGTCGATGTGCTAATGGATATTGTAGAATGATATGCTAATATCGAGGAAAAGTTTGACATGGCATGTAGGTTAGTTGGGGATTTTTGCACAATTTGTTGATGGGGATCACTATTTTCCATCATTATAAACGATAGGTATATAGATGTTGTATGGGTGTTAATGTGAGGATAATTTTTCCCCTAAACAAGGATAGCCTTGTTTGGGGCCTTGGACATCATCTAAGGAGAAACAACATTATCATTCCAAGGCCTACGAGTGGTTTTGGTTGGTTTACTAATAATACATACTATGCACATGGTACAAAACCACCTCCGACTGCCTCTAAGGTGAATGGTTGGCCTAGTGGTGCTCATTGCCAACATCAAAGTTTCTTGTTGGTGGCTAGTGTCCTACTTACTAATGTCGACTACCTAATATTGTGACATTTTGATAGGTCGACATACCAACTAATACATTGCATTAGTGTTGGTTGATCTTGAGGTGTCCTTGATACAATTATCCCAAAATTTGACCTAGACTTGATGGACTATAGTCCCCAACCATGGAGTGAGAGTCCTTGATCCCTCTATCTCGATGAGCTAATGGATAATGTATGATGATATGCTAATATCGAGGACAAGTTTCACATGGTATCTAAGTTAGTTGGGGACTTTTGCACAATTAGGTGATGGGGAGCACTATTTGCCATCATTATAAACCATAGGTATATAGATGTTGTATGGGTGTTAATGTGAGGATAATTTTGTCCTTGGACAAGGACGGCTTTCTTTGGGGCCTTGGACATTATCTAAGGACAAACACCATTATCATACCAAGTCCTACGAGTTGTTTTCGTTGATTTAGTAATAACACAGACCATGCACATGGTACAAAACCACCTCCAATTGCCTCTAAGTTGAATGGTTGGCATAGTGGTGCTCTTTGCCAACATCAAAGTTTCTTGTTGGTGTCTAGTGTCCTACTTACTAATGACTACTACCCAATATTGTGGCATTTTAATTGGTCGATGTACCAATAACTAATACATTGCATTAGTTTTGGTTAACCTTGAGGTGTCCTTCATACAATTAGCCTAAAATTTGACTTAGACTTGATGGACTATAGTCCCCAACCATGGAGTGAGAGTTCTTGATCCCTCTATGTCAATGTGCTAATGGATAATCTAGGATGATATGCTAATATCGAGGACAAGTTTGACATGGCATGTAGGTTAGTTGGGGCTTTTTGCACAATTTGGTGATGGGGTGCACTATTTTCCATCATTATAAACCCTAGGTATATAGATGTTGTATGGGTGTTAATGTGAGGATAATTTTTCCCCTAAACAAGGATGGCTTTGTTTGGGGCCGTGGATATCATCTAAGGAGAAACAACATTATCATTCCAAGGCCTACGAGTGGTTTTGGTTGGTTTAGTAATAATACAGACTATGCACATGGTACAAAACCACCTCTGACTACCTTTAATGTGAATGGTTGGCCTAGTGGTGCTCATCGCCAACATCAAAGTTTCTTGTTGGTGGCTAGTCTCCTACATACCAATGTCTACTACCTAATATTGTGACATTTTGATAGGTAGACATACCAACAACTAATACATTGCATTAGTGTTTCTTTACCTTGAGGTGTCCTTAATACAATTATCCCAAAACTCGACCTAGACTTGATGGACTATAGTGCCCAACCATGGAGTGAGAGTCCTTGGTCCCTCTATCTCGATGAGCTAATGGATAATGATAATGTAGGATGATATGCTAATATCGGGGAAAAGTTTGACATGCTATCTAAGTTAGTTGGGGCTTTTTGCACAATTAGGTGATGGGGAGCTCTATTTTCCATCATTATAAACCATAGGTATATAGATGTTGTATGGGTGTTAATGTGAGGATAATTTTTCCCTTGGACAAGGATGGCTTTGTTTGGGGCCTTGGCATCATCTAAGAACAAACACCATTATCATCCCAAGTCCTATGAGTGGTTCTGGTTGATTTAGAAATAATGTAGACTATGCACATGGTACAAAACCACCTCCAATTGCCTCTAAGGTGAATGGTTGGCCTAGTGGTGCTCATCGCCAACATCAAAGTTTCTTGTTGGTGGCTATGTCCTACTTACTAATGAGTACTACCCAATATTGTGACATTTTGATAGGTCGACGTACCAACAACTAATACATTGCATTAGTGTTGGTTGACCTTGAGGTGTCCTTGATACAGTTAGCCCAAAATATGACCTAGACTTGATAGACTAGAGTCCCCAACCATGGAGTGAGAGTCCTTGATCCCTCTATCTCGATGAGCTAATGGATAATGTAGGATGATATTCTAATATTCAGCACAAGTTTGTCATGGCATCTAGGTTAGTTGGGGGTTTTTGCACAATTAGGTTATGGGGAGCACTATTTGCCATCATTATAAACCATATGTATATAGATGTTGTATGGGTGTTAATGTGAGGATAATTTTCCCCCACAAGGATTGCTTTGTTTGGGGCCTTGGACTTCATCTAAGGAGAAACACCATTATCATCCCAGGGTGTACAAGTGGTTTTGGTTGGTTCAATAATAATACAAACTATACATATGGCGCAAAACCACCTTCCAGTGCCTCTAAGGTAAATGGTTGGCCTAGTGGTGCTCATTGCCAACATCAAGGTATCTTGTTGGTTGCTAGTGTCCTACTTACTAATGTCTACTACCCAATATTGTGACATTTTGATAGGTCGATGTACCAACAACTAATACATTGCATTAGTGTTGGTTGACCTTGAGGTTTCCTTGATACTATTAGCCTGAAATTTGACCTAGACTTGATGGGCTGTAGTCCCCAACCATGGAGTGAGAGTCCTTGATCCCTCTACCTCAATGAGCTAATGGATAATGTAGGATGATATGCTAATATCGAGGACAAGTTTGACATCGCATGTAGGTTAGTTGTGGCAATTTGCACAATTAGGTGATGGGGAGCACTATTTTCCATCATTATAAACCATAGGTATATAGATGTTGTACGGGTGTTAATGTGAGGATAATTTTTCCGCACAAGAATGGCTTTTTTTAGGGCCTTGGACATCATCGAAGGAGAAAAACCATTATCATCCCAAGGCATACGAGCGGTTTTGGTTGGTTCAATCATAAACCCAACACGACTTCTTAAGAATAGTAAATCCTCCTTAGTACTATTGTGTGGTGATCTAGGAAACAAGATCTAGGTTTTTATTACTGTTTGAAGGGAAAGAATTCCTCCACTCAAGGAGTTTTCCTCCTATCGACTTGTACAAACAATAGGCTTGAGTAGGATAATAGGATTAGAAGAAAATCATAGGAAAACATGTGAATAATATGCGAGGTTTAGGTTCCAAGCATTTCTTGTAACTTTGTCATGTACAAAGTTACAAACAACATGTTTGTTAATCATAGTGATATTTGATTTCAGCTCTTAGTTTAGCTTTCTTCTAAGGTTTTTAAGTTTCCTTGTGTTAAATTGGCCCATTGACCTAGGTGGTCAATATCCCTCTTGTATCATTTATGTTCACACATTTGTTTATGAGAAATTTTTTCTTACAGCGTATCTTAACATTTGTTGATGATAGTTGTAACACTCTTAGAATTTTTACTTTGAATTTAGTTCATTTCCATTACTATTTTTAATTTTTTGTTCATTATGTGTTATTCATTGTTACTTACACTCTACTCTATTTTGCAATTACACTATACTCTATTTTGCAACTACAAGAAACACTATAACCTTGCATTTTGGTAGATTAAACTTACTGCGAGTTGTTTTAATGCATTGGATATGTTCACTTTCCAATTTTCCAACTTCTCGTTAGAATCATTGCCATCCAATATCACATTTAGCATATTCTCCTTCACATTAGACTGTTTCTTGTAAAAAAATAAGGACACCTGTAGCAGTTTGGAACCCGAATTCTAAACTTGCCCAAATTCACATGAAACACACGATAATCCGTGATTCAACAATTTGGGAATCTTTTCAACAGACAGATAGTCAGTGATCTGTGTGCTTTGCTAATCCATGATCTATGTGATTTGACGAGTATATGCACAAATTATCTCCAATATGGCTAGGGATTATCCTGTATCATTAATAGGTGAGGCGCATCTGTCAACAACCCTTTCAGATGGCCAAGATAGTTTTATAAGCTCTGCATTTAATACCATTTTTTTCTATGCGGCCGATATTCCATAGTTTTTTCCTAAAATAGGTATGTGTTTAGGCTTTCTATTTTCTCATTAAAAATTAGCTATTTGAATAAATTATTATCAAATCCTGTTTTCTATTCAGATTGTTGGGGCTACCTCTAGATTATATCTTTTCTATTGTACATACTTTAAACACATATCCAACCCATTTCCTTGTAAACTCTACTGAGCATAGGATGATAATACGTTGCATTTTCTTGGATCGGATTCCAGCTTAGTTATTTCCTCTACTTTTGAGCATATGTAAAGTTAAGCGCATTTTAACGGAATTTGATTGCTTGTTTCTTTGTGTTAATATATTTGCAAATTTCCTTGCTGACACTCTGACGTCAATGTAAATTCATCCATATGGCACCAATAGGATGCTCATCAAACTGAGTTGAACATGGTCAACCCTTGACCCAATACAACTCCCAAAAACACTGGTAACTGCTTGCTGCACTATCTGTAACTACTTTATGAGATATGGCATCAACATTCAATCCTCTTCCTTCACACAATTACCAATCCATGACTTAGAGGTGCAGCTCCACCATTGTCATGCTTTCAAGTCAATACCTTTATTGCTAGCTATGGCCTGTGGTCTAGCCTAGTAGCAAGTTTTGCCTATGATCTTTTGTCAACAAATAATATCAATGTAGTATTATAAGTCGTACAAGGACTTGACTCAATCTAAGTGTACTGATTTGAACTTTGGTCTAGGACAGATTTCATTAATATAATATGGCTATAGGTTACCAACCTCATAAATAGTCCTTAGGAATAGTTTCAAACACAATGTTGTCATCATCATGTTGCCACTGAAATACTAAAGCGTGTTAGGTCTCCTTACTTGAACAACACATAAAAAACATCCTTTGGGACTATGTGTTGAGTCTCTTTCTTATTGTGGAATAGGGGTTCATTTAAGCTCCCTTTGATTGCGTGTTAGTTGTGAATAGAAAACTGTAACTAGGGCTTTATTGGAGCTTCCTTTCACAGCGCATGGAAGCCTCCTTGTTGTGATGAAGAACCTTCTTTTGGGACAGTGAAGGAGCCTCTCTTCACTATGATTTAATCCCTGTGAGTGCACCTTTTCTAGGCCCCAAAATTGTCCCTCAGCATTGACTTCATGTGGAGTTGTTAGAGGTTTGTTGTCTACATTTCCTTTTAAAAATCTAGTGCATGAATGATTGTCCACATGTTCATGGAGAAGAGAACATATTTGCATTTGATGTGGTCCAGTGAGAAATTTTTTATTTGGTCAAACCTATATTCTTCATCAATGATTTTCTTGACATCATTTTCATTTTCATCACTGTAGTTGTATATGTCATTGAGGGTTTCATTACAGGTTTAATCAATCTTCTAGGGTTTTCCAACTTTGATATTATCAACAATAGAGCTATCTATAGGTGGAAATGGATTTGTATGACTTAAAGCTTCAATAATTGTGTATTTATAACATACTCTTTGTTTGTCTACCAAGGAATATCCATCATATATGTCAATAACTATGTCTTCCAGATGAGTATTGACAGCAAAAGGATGAGACTTCCTTATCCCATCTGGCTTGAGGAATAAATTCAGATTGTAGGCATCAAAAATAGCAGGACTATCGGATTCCATGATATAGGATCTTTTAGGATTGAACTATAAAATCTTTTAGGATTGAACTAGAAAATCTTCCCATAATCGTATTTAGAGAGTGCTAACCAAATCCATTTGAGTAGTGAATTTCCTTCAAAGCAGTCAAGGTAGTAATTGTACCATGATTCAAATAGTTAAAAGAAACTTATTTATCATAAGGTGTGAATGGAAATGCCTCAAAAATCACTAAAATAATACTAGTATTCATGCTATCATAAAGGTGAATCCACTTTACCTCATTGGCCGAGAAAATAATTGTTCTTCTGATAACTAAGTTGAGCCATCTTAACCCAAGCTTGTAAGGGCACATTCTATGGATTCCTATAGTTACAAATATGACATGAGATTTTCATGAATCTGCACAATCAGAAGCAAGAGAGCCAACCAATTAGAGCACACCCAATTACAAGTTACAACCATGAGATGTGCTTTTCATGAATCTGCACAATGAGAAGCATGAGAGCCAACCATTCAGAGCATAGACAGTTATGACCATGACATGAGCTTTGCATGATTTTTCACAATGAGAACACAATGTCTTAAGAGAACTTTTTTGCAATCCAAGTTATATGATAGGAATAAAATAAATGTACAAGATTGAAATATACAAGCTACTTGACTTATCATTTTGATAGGAATAAAATAAATGTACATTTTGTTGTTTCCATATCCTCATCCTCTTTAAGATTGTCCCAGATACTTGACATCATTTTGTCTTGCCTTGAAGTTCTCTAAGGTACATTGATAAGCAAAAAAACCTTTATCGCTTCTGAAACATCTTCACCATGCACTTTCTGAGTAGAAATGTTAGGACATCTTATTATTTTTAATGACATATTACCACAAGAATGCTTGAGATGAGGGATACCCAGATTACATACAGAAACGATAAAAATTGGTGTATTTTCAATGGCATATTACCACAAGTATTATTATTTTCAATGGCATATTACCACAAGAATGCTTGAGATTAGAGATACCTAGATTATGTCTAGAAAATATACAATTTGGTGGTTCTTTTAGTGACTTATCCCTAGCCAGTTTCTCAACAATAACTTTCACCTTTTTCTCAGGAAGACTAATTTCAGAGGCTTGCATCTTTATAAGAAACCCTTCTCTATCTTTTTCATGAATAGAAGATTTTGATATCAATGGGCATGGACTATCTATTGTAACAAGTCCCAACATTAGTCATCAAAATGGTCATAGTTTTTGTTCAATAGCACAATGCATGACCTGCAAAACATAAACCCCATTTGTTAATAACATTTAGAGCATTAAAAAACACATTTTCCTTCACAATGAAGCAACATATAAACCCTCAAAATTGAAAATATCCATAATTACAAGTAATGGAAATACTGAACTATAAGTCCCATCATAAGTCGTCAAAATGGTCATAGATTTTATTCAATAGCATAATGGCTGACTTGCAAAACATAAACCCCATTTGTTAATAACATCTGAAGCATTAAAAAACACATTTTCCTTCACAATGAAGCAACATATAAACCCTCAAAATTGAAAATATCCATGCTTACAAGTAGTGGAAAGACTGAACTATAAGTCCCATCATAAGTCATCAAAATGGTCATAGATTTTGTTCAATAGCGCAATGCCTGACCTAAAAAACATAAACCTCATTTGTTAATAACATATGGATTATTAGAAAACACATTTTCCAACCCTCAATATTGAAAATATCCATGTTTACAAGTAGTGGAAAGACTGAACTGTAAGTTGAAATTCAGTCCAATCATTTTTTGGAAGGCCATCATAATAGCATTTTTATCAACATCATGTTGAAATTGGGGTAGGGCTCACTGCAAAATTATTGTTGCATTCTGACTTGTGAAAGTCATCTTGATCATGTGAATGTATTGACTTTGAATTATGAAGGCTTTTGTCAAGAAATTTCAAGCCCTGTCCCCTCATTTCTTTCGAACAGTGTCTTTGTCAGTACCACTATTCATAGTTTGTCTCTATGACCATTGTAGCTATCATGAGATAGACAAAGGTCGACATCTCATATACCCTTAATACCCTAGTTCTCCACACAAACTACATTTCCATCTACAAATCGAGACATCAGACTGGAATGAAATAATTCACTTTGTCTTTGTTGAGAAGGTTGATTCAACCATAGGTCCAACATTTTGTTCTTGATGACCCATTTAGTTGAGGCCACATAGCTTTGGACAAAACTAACTAGTATTTTCGGCAATTGGATTAGACGACATTATTGATATATAACAAAAATCCCCATAGTTTTTGTTTGGAATACTCTTATGGTCTAACGGATCAGGAAATAGAATGTTATTTTCTGTTGAACATGTTTCCTTTGTAGGACTCTCTTTAAAGGCTATCATAGCTAATTCTAGGGGCCCATGCAGTGGTTGGATGAATAGTTCAAGAATTCCTCTTCCTCTTTGATCTGCTCCCTATTGAAAATCCATGAAACAACGATGCTAATGATTTAATTGCTGCAAGGTGGAAGAAACAAAATACCAAACCTAGGTAGTGGAATAGCCTCCTTGCCATTCTAATTTTTTCCTTGGAGTCCTTCGAGAAATGACATGGTTCCTTTATTGAGACTACCGAATGCAGAAGAGGTAGACTCTTCTTGACATCATTAACAACATGTGCTATCTACTTTCTATACTCTAAGTTATCATAGACATTCTCCTGTCTCCCCTCTACCTCCTAGCCAAAAGGTTTTCTTGCTTCTCATAAAGAGACTTACACATATAACTAGATAGAGAGATGGTTCAAACAAAAATTGCCTTAATTTATTTTGTAAAGTTTAAAGTGAGTTTTCCCATATCTAGCCTTTAGTTTTTACTGGAGATGCATGAAGTATTATATAACCACAATGAAATGTTCTGGGAAGTCCATTCAAATGTGGAACATTGCTATGGAAGAAAAAAATTCCCATAGAAATTTAGGAAGAAACAAAATCCATAGCAATTTAGGAAGAAAATTCCATGCCTACACGTAGTGGAAAGACTGAACTATAGGTCCCATAATAAGTCATCAAATTGGTCATAGATGTTGTTCAATATCACAATGCCTAACTTGAAAAACATAAACCCATTTGTTAATAACATCTGGAGCATTAAAAAACACATTTTCCTTCACAATGAAGTAACCTATAAACCCTCAAAATTGAAAATAACCATGCTTACAAGTAGTGGAAAGACTGAACTGTAAGTCCCATCATAAGTCGTCAAAATTGTCATATATTTTCTTCAATAACACAATTCCTGACCTGAAAAACATAAACCCCATTTTTTTATAACATATGGAGCATTAAAAAACACATTTTCCTTCACAAAGAAGCAACATATAAACCCTCAAAATTGAAAATATCCATGCTTACAAGTAGTGGAAAGACTGAAGTATAAGTCCCATCATAATTCATCAAAACGGCCATAGGTTTTGTTCAATAGCACAATGCCTAACCCACCAAACATAAACCCCATTTCTTAATAACATCCAAACCATTAAAAACACATTTTCCAACCCTCAAAATTGAAAATATCCATGTTTACAAGTGGCGGAAAGACTGAACTGTAAGCTGAAATTCAGTCCAATCATTCTTCGGAGGGCCATCATAATAGCATTTTTATCGACATCGTGTTGAAACTGGGGTAGGGCTCATTGTGAAATTATTGTTGCATTCTGACTTGCAAAATTCATCTTGATCATGTGAATGTATTGACTTTGAATTATGAATGCTTTTGTCAAGAAATTTCAAGCCTCATCCCCTGGTTTCTTTCAAACAATGTCTTTTTTAGTACCATTAGTCATAGTTTGTCTCCATGACCATTGTAGCTAACATGAGATAGACAAAGCTTGGCATCTGAGATACCCTTACTACCTTAGCTCTCCACACAAACTGCATTTCCATCTACAAATTGAGACATAAGACTGGAATGAAGGAATTAACTATGTCTATGTTGTAAAGGTTGATTCAACCATAAGTCTAACATTTTGTTCTTGATCACCTATTTAGTTGAGACCACATAGCTTAGGATAAAAGTAACTAGTATTTTTGACAATTGGACTAGACAATGTTATTGATATAGAACAAAAATCCCGACAGATTTTGTTTGGAATACTCATATAGTCTGATTGATTAGGAAATAGAATGTTATATTCTGTTGAAAATGTTTGTCTTCTAGGACTCTCTTTGGAGGCTATCATAGCTAATTCTAGGTGCCCATGCAGTAGTTGCATGAATAGTTAAAGAATTCCTCTTCCTCTTTGATTTTCTCCCTATTGACAGTCCATGAAATAATGATGCTAATCATTTAATTGTTGCAAGGTGGAAGAAACAAAATACAAGATCTAGGTAGTGGAATTGCTTCCTTTCCATCCTCATTTTTTCTTGGAGGTCTTTTAGAAATGACATGGTTCCTTTATTGAGACTATCAAATGCAGAAGAGGTAGAATCTTCTTGACATCATTAACAAAATTTGTTATCTATTTTCTAGACTGTAAGTTATCATAGACATTCTCATATCTCCCCTCTACCTCCTGGCCAAAAGGTTTTCTTGCTTCTCATAAAGAGACATACACATATAACTAGATAGACAGAGAGTTCGAAGATAAATTGCCTTAATGTATTTTCTAAATTTTAGAGCGATTTTTCTCATATCTAGTCTTTAGTTTTTACTAGAGATGCATGAAGCATTATATAAACACAATGCAATGTTTTGGGAAGTCCATTCAAATGTGGAACATTTCTATGGAAGAAACAAAATGCCATAGCAATTTAGGAAGAAACAAAATATATAGCAATTTAGGAAGAGACATATCCATGCTTACAAGTAGTGGAAAGACTGAACTGTAAGTCCTGTCATTAGTCATCAAAATGGTCATAGATTTTGCTCAATAGCACAATGCCTAACCTGTAAAACAGAAACCTCATTTGTTAATGACATCTTGAGCATTAAAAAACATGTTTTCCAACCCTCAAAATTGAAAATATCCATGTTTACAAGTAGTGGAAAGACTAAACTATAAGTTGAAATTCAATACAATCATTCTTGGGAGGGCCATCATAATAGCATTTTTATCAACATCATGTTGAAATTGGGGTAGGGATCACCACAAAATTATTGTTGCATTCTGACTTGCCAAAGTCGTTTTGATCATGTGAATGTATTGACTTTCAATTATGAATGCTTTTGTCAAGAAATTTCAGGCCCCGTCCCTTGGTTTCTTTCAAAAAGTGTCTTTGTCAATTCCACTCTTCATAGTTTGTCTCTATGACCATTATAGCTATCATGAGATTGAAAAATCTCGGCATCTGAGATACCCTTACTACCCTAGTTCTCCACACAAATTGCATTTCCATCTACAAATCAAGATATAAGACTGGAATGGAAGAATTCACTGTCTCTTTGTTGTGAAGGTTGATTCAACCATAAGTCCAGCATTTTGTTCTTGATGGCTTGCTTAGTTGTGGCCACATAGCTTAGGACAAAACTAACTAGTATTTTTGGAAGTTGGACTAGACGATCTTATTGATGTAGAACAAAAATCCCCACAGTTTTTGTTTTGAATACTCGTATGGTCTGACTGGTCACGAAATAGAACGTTATTTTCTGTTGAATATGTTTGTCTTGTAGGACTCACTTTGAAGGCTATCATAGCTAATTCTAGGTTCCCATGCAGTAGTTGCATGAATAGTTGTATGATAGGAATAAAATAAATGTACATGATTGAAAAATATCCATGCTTACAAGTAGTGGAAAGACTGAACTGTAAGTCCCATCATAAGTCATGAAAATGGTCATAGATTTTGTTCAATAGCACAATGCCTAACCTGCAAAACATAAACCTCGTTTCTTAATAACATATGAAGCATTAAAAAACACATTTTTCAACCCTCAAAATTTCAAATATCCATGTTTACAAGAAGTAGAAATACTGAACTCTAAGTTGAAATCGAGTCCAATCATTCTTGGGAAGGCCATCATAATAGAATTTTTATCGACATCATGTTGAAATTGGGGTAGGGCTCACTGCGATATTATTTTTGCATTCTGACTTGAAAAAGTCATCTTGATCATGTGAATGTATTGACTTTGAATTATGAAGGCTTTTGTCAAGAAATTTCAGGCCCCATCCCCTGGTTTCTATCAAACAGTGTCTTTGTTAGTTTCGTTATTCAAAGTTTGTCTCTATGACCATTGTAGCTATCATTAGATAGACAAACATCGACATCTAAGATACCCTTACTACCCTAGTTCTCCACACAAACTGCATTTCCATCTACAAATCGAGACATAAGACTCGAATGAAAGAATTCACAGTGTCTTTTTTGTGAAGGTTGATTCGACCATAAGTCCAACATTTTGTTCTTGATGACCTATTTAGTTGAGGCCACATAGAATAGGACAAAACTAACTAGTATTTTTGGCAATTGGACTAGACGTTGTTATTGATATAGAACAAAAATCCCCACAGTTTTTGTTTGGAATATTCAGATGGCCTGACTGATCGGGAAATAGAATGTTATTCTATTTTGAACATGTTTGTGTTGTAGGACTCTCTTTGATATGCTCCCTATTGACAGTCCATGAAACAACAAGGTTGATCATTTAATTGCTGCAAGGTGGAAGAAACAAAATACCAAACCCCGGTAGTGGAATTACTTCCTTGCCATTCTTATTTTTTTTCTTGGAGACCTTTGGGAGATGACATGGTTCCTTTATTGAGACTACTGAATGCAGAAGAGGTAGACTCTTTTTGACATCATTAACAACATGTGCTATATATTTTCTAGACTGTAAGTTATCATAGACATTTTTCCATCTCCCCTCTACCTCCTGGCCAAAAGGTTTTCTTGCTTCTCATAAAGAGACATAACATATAACTAGATAAATAGATAGTTTGAACATAAACTACTTTAATGTATTTTGTAAAGTTCAAAGCGAGTTTTCCCATATCTAGCCTTTATTTTTTACTAGAGATGCATGAATCATTATATAAAAACAATGCAATGTTTTGGGAAGTCCATTCGAATGTGGAACATTTCTATGGAAGAAACAAAATCCAATAGCAATTTAGTAAGAAACAAACTCCATAGCAATTTAGGAAGAAACAAAATCCCATCTAAATCCCATCTTGAAAATTTAGGGTGCATATTTGTGTGCATTTGTGGCTTCTTCAGCACAAGCGTACAAAATAGAGATGATTTAGTTTTGTGCTTGTGCTGAGGTGAGAAATGGCATTTTATGAACAATGCTGCTCAGTGTTCCTTGAACAAAGTTTATATTGTTATGATCCTTGTGCAATTCAGTACTAGTTTGGAGAATTGATGGCTATTTCATATTTGTACAGGTCATGCTCAGAGGCTATTTTTCTTTGAAAAGAGTTGAATATCCATATACATATTTATTGTATCCATTTCCAGTTGGAATCAATAAAACATTAAAAAGTTTTTTCACAGCCTTTGGAAGTAATAAATACCCTATTGATATTCATTTTTATCTCTAGTACATCAGCATTATTTATGGAGGAACAGAAAAAGGGACTGATGTAGTATGGTCGGATGTGTACCAACATTTGCTTAATTATAATTTATCATTTATATTCCTGGAATGACAGTCTGCAACTTGGTAAAACCCTAAAGTTGGATCTTTGAACTAATTAGGCTGGTGAATTGGGATCTTTGAATTATTTTTGTTGTCCTCGGAGGCAATTAGCAATCTATTTATTTCAATATTTATCTCTATTATCGGAACATCGTATATAGAAAGTCAGAAAAATATGACCCTTCTAATATGATCGTGGAAATTTTCAGTTATAATTTAGTTTTCAGCATGGCACTACTACTATGTGTAATTCAGTACTGGTTTGGAGAATTGATGGGTTTGAATTCCTTGATTGGATATGTTATGCCAATAGCAATTTGGCATGTTCTGTGATGATTAAGGCTAGACATAAGAATTATTAATTAACCCTATTTCATGCCAATCAAATCTTCACAGAATCGTATTTAGGGAGGGTTAACCAAATCCATTTGAGTAGTGAATTTCCTTTAAAGTAGTCAGCGTAGTGATTGTACCATGATTCAAATAGTTGAAAGGCATTTATTTATCATAAGATGTGAACAGAAATTCCTCAGAAATCACTAAAATAATACTAGTATTCATGTTATCATAAAGGTGAATCCAGTTTACCTCATTGGCAAAGAAGGTAATTGTTCTTCTGACAACTAATTTGAGCAATCTCCACCCAAGCTTGTAAGGGAACAGTATATGGATTCCTATCATAGCTAATTCTAGGTGGCCATGTAGTATTTGCATGAATAGTTAAAGAATTCCTCTTCCTCTTTGATCTACTCCCTACTGATAGTCCATGAAACAACGATGCTGATCATTTAGTTGCTACAATGTGGAGGAAACAAAATACGAAACCCAGGTAGTGGAATTACTTCCTTGCCATTCTCATTTTTTCTTGGAGGCCTTTGAGAGATGATATGGTTACTTTATTGAGACTACCAAATGCAGAAGAGGTAGACTCTTCTTGACATCATTAACAACATGTGCTATCTATTTTATAGACTGTAAGTTATCATATACATTCTCGTATCTCCCCTCTACCTCCTGGCCAAAAGGTTTTCTTGCTTCTCATAAAGAGAAATACACATATAACTAGATAGACAGATAGTTTGAACAAAAACTGCCTTAATGTATTTTGTAAAGTTTAAAGTGAGCTTTCCCATATCTAGCCTTTAGTTTTTACTAGATATGCATGAAGCATTATATAAAAACAATGCAATGTTTTGGGAAGTCTATTCAAATGTGGAACATTGCTATGGAAGCCAAGTTAAGCATTGATTTTAGATCTTGCATGCACATTTCATGGATTGTTGTAGTAGTGACATAAAAATAGACTACGTCAGTTAAATCATATATGTCAAAGATAGTTTAACTCAAAGAATGAAACTGCCATTTAAGCTATAAGCCTGACTAAATGGTCCAAACCTAACATTGTGACCCTTCCTTGCAAATTGTATGTGCTACCAATTAATCATAGTCAAATGGTTTTAGATCAAATACGAGAGTAATCTTATGGAGGAGCTGTTAGGTTTGGAAAGTCACCACAGAAAAAAGGCCAGTGGGTTAATATCCTAAAACAAGGTGTTAAAATAGTGTGCTGAGATGTACATTTTGCATCAGGATATCCCCTAGATAGATATATTTTTATGAAGGAGCTAAACAATGGAAAATGTTTGGTTATGTAGGAATACAGCTTGTCAATTTGGTCTAGGCTGAGTGATTAAAAGAGAAGGTTGTTAGGCTCTCCACCATTTGATGGATTGATATAGAGATGAGACAAGGAGGCTCTCTCTTGAGAATATATGAAATACACCAATCTTATCTATGCATTCATAACCAACATCTGACAGTCACATTTGGCATCTATCCTTTAGTTTTCATTAGAGATGCATGAAGCATTATATAAACAAAATGCAATGTTTTGGGAAGTCCATTCAAATGTGGAACATTACTATGGAATCCAAGTTAAGCATTGATTTTAGACCTTGCATGCACATTTCATGGATTGTTGTAGTAATGAAATAAAAATAGACTACGTCAGTTATATCATATATGTTAAAGATAGTTTAATTCAAAGAATGAAACTTCCATTTAAGCTATAAACCTTACTAAATGGTCCAAACCTGAAGCTGTGACCCTTCCTTGCAAATTGTATGTTCTACCAATTAATCATAATTAAATGGTTTTAGATGCAATATGAGAGTAATCTTATGGAGGAGCTATTGGGTTTGGAAAGTCACCATAGAACAAAGGCCAGTGGGTTAATCTCCTAAAACAAGGTGTTAAAATAGTCTGCTCAGATGTACATTTTGCATCAGGACATCCCCTAGAACGATATCTTTTTATGAGGAAGGAAAAACATGGAAAATGTTTGATTAGGTAGGAATACAGCTTGTCAATTTGTTCTATCTTGAGTTATTAAAAGAGAAAGTTGTTAGGCTCTCCACCATTTCATGGATTGATATAGAGATGAGACAGAAGAGGCTCTCTCTTGAGAATATATGAAATAAACCAATCATATCTATGCGGTCATAAGCAACATCTGAAAAACAAATTTGGCATCTAGTCTTTAGCTTTCACTAGAGATGCATAAAGCATTATATAAACACAATGCAATGTTTAGGGAAGTCCATTTAAATGTGGAACATTACTATGGAAGCCAAGCTAAGAATTGATTTTAGACCTTGCATGCACATTTCATGGATTGTTTTAGTAGTGACATAAAAATACACTAGGTCAGTTATATCATATATGTCAAAGATAGTTTAACTCAAAGAATGAAACTACCATTTAAGCTATAAACCTAACTAAATGGTCCAAACCTGAAACTGTGACCCTTCCTTGCAAATTGTATGTGATACCAATTAATCATAGTTAAATGGTTTTATATTCAATACGAGAGTAATCTTATCGAGGAGCTATTGGGTTTTGAAAGTCAGCACAGAACAAAGGCCAGTGGGTTAATCTCCTAAAACAAGGTGTTAAAATAGTCTGTTGAGATGTACATTTTGGATTAGGATATCCCCTAGACTGATATCTTTTTATGAGGAAGCAAAAACATGGAAAATTTTTAGTAAGGTAGGAATACAACTTGTCAATTTGGTCTAGCTTGAGTGATTAAAGGAGAAGGTTGTTAGGCTCTCCGCCATTTCATGGATTGATATAATAATGAGACAAAAGAGGCTCTCTCTTTAGAATTGACTAGGTTATTCATAACAGTTATGGTGTTGGTGCCTTAACATAGCTAGAAGATGCCAACACTCTATTGATGAACAAAATTTATTACTAAATCTACCTCAGAGTATTCCATAGTCAATGAATATGACATGCATGGTTTTACGGAGGAGGCGCTAAAATTTTAAACAATGAAACTTTACATTGGTATGGTAAACCTACATGGGGAGAAATGAATTTTTTTTTAATAAGATGCTAGAAAAACCTGGACACTGCTGTGTGGGATTATTGCTTGGTACCTACAGATTGCACAACAACCTTTGTTGGTTGAGCCAGCAGGAATTTATTACTTCAGGTGGATCTTCCCGGTACAAATGTTCCTTTCCTTGTAAGACCTTCATAAGGGTTTATAGATTCTTGTCAGTAGAACGCATATTTTTATGTATAGTTGTTTATTACATAATCATATAAAGGAAAAATGGTTACATGAATATGGGTTAGGCTGCCTCATAACTGTATAGTTGTTCAGGCTCAATTGTGATTACGCAATCTTGGAAGATTTTGAGAGTATATAAACTCTTAATGTATTATGATTTCTCTAGCAATGTTCTCAAGGCAATTGTTCCAAAAATAACGAAAAAATATCTTTTGTCATTAAACAGTGATTGTTATCCTTTATAAATAGAGAGAGATTGTCATTGTAATACCTTCTTTTGTTTGTTGCATCTAAGGATATCTTGAGAGTAATCTAGAATAAGAAAACTAGTTGGTCAACTTGTGGTAAAGGTGAGTAATTGCTTGGACACTAAATTTTGAGCCTGCCGCATTCTTCTAAGAACATTGGATCCAAAAATCTCAAAGGATTCAACTACATTGATTATATCATAGAACTTGGAAGAACCAGAGATGTCATGGATGTGTAATTGTTAACATTATGAAGATGATAGCACATGTGTCTTTCAAGGTACATTATCAATCATAGTGCAAACAACAAATTTTACCACTAATATTGTTCACCGATGTTAATTTAGGTATTTTCTATGCTTAGAGAAATTTATTTCAATTTTCACACTTAGCTCAATATCTTTTATAGATTAGCAATCACATCAGAATTAAAGTAAATTGCAGATATAACATATACATAAATCGAAAAAGACAAGCCAAGATAAGAGGACACACGATGTGGTGCTAGCCAGTGACAAACCGCAATGTCGGGAAACCTTTGATCAATTCTTCTTATGTGTTCTTCAATAGTTTAGTAGAGAGAGAGATAGTATGTTTACAAAAAGTCAACAGTTTGACTTATCTAGATAAGTGCGTAGATCATCTCTAAGAAGATGATACATGAGATTAGTTGAAGACTTGTTGCTTCAACTCATTCTCTAAGGTGACTCCTTCACCTATTGTTGTGCTACATTTCATCATCATGTTTCATCTCACCGTTCTGCACCATACTGCACCCATCATCACTACGTTGCATCTCATCATGTTTCATTAATCATGACTTTATCCATCATTGTACTGCATTATGTGCCATTGTTGCACCATGCTGGCATATTGACCTATGTGTTGGCTGCAACTTGCTTGCTTGTTGTCTCTAGCTTGCTTGGTGTCCTTAGCATGCTTGTTGTTGCATGCTAGCTATCCCTTACATGCTAGTTGTAACATTGTATGCATGGTGTATTTGCTACTAAGTACCATACAACTGTCCCAATGTTTGTTAGTTGTCCCTTGCATGCTGCTCTCTTTCGGAGACAAATGCTCTGACTGTTCAGGAAGTTATTGATAGTTCAATTAGTTTTTGGCAGTCTCGATAGTTCCAACTATTCCTAGCAGTTCTGGAAATTCTGGCTATTCCTAGCAGTCCCAACAGTTCCAACAATTTCGGCTATTCCCTACAGTTCCTGGCAGTTCCAGCAGTTTTGGAAATTTCGATTGTTCCCTGTAATTTTGGCAATTCCATCTATTCCCAGTAGTTCTGACATTTATAGCTTTTCTCGGTAGTTTTGACTTCTACCCTTTGCATCAACTTTCTGGTTATTTCAGTAGTTCCGACTATTCCTGACAATTCCGATTATTCACGGTAGTTTTGGTAGTTCTGACTATTCTCGTCATTTTTAGGAGTTCCGACTTTTTTGGTTATTCCTAGCAATTCTTGCAATTCATGATAATTCCAATAGTTCTGGCAGTTTGGTAGTTCTGACAATTCTGGCTATTTCCAGCAATTCTGGCAGTTCTGACCTTTATAGTTTTTTTGGCTTTTCCTGAGAGTTCCAGCAGTGCTAGCTTTTCCTTATAGTTCCAACAATTTTTCCTTCTGTCCTATGTGTCAGCTTCTCAGTTGTTCTGGTAGTTCCGATTATTCTCGATAGTTTCAACTATTCCCGGCAATTTCGTCACTTCCGGCAATTCTAGTTATTCTCGGTTGTTTCAGGTATTTCGGTAGTTCTGACAATTCCATCTATTCTCGGCAATTTCAGTTGTTCTTGATAGTTCCAACTATTCCCAACAGTTCCAACAATTCTGGTAATTTTGGCTATTCCTGGTTGTTTCAACAGTTCTGGTTGCTTCCAACATTTCCGACTATTCACGACAGTTCTGGTATTTCCGACTATTCCAATCAGTTTCAACAGTTTCGACTTTTCTGGCTATTCCTAGTAGTTCTAGCAATTCCAGACAATTCCAATAGTTCTAGCAGTTTCGACAGTTCTGATAATTATGGCTATTTTCGGTAGTTCCGGCAGTTTCAACCTTTCTGGCTTTTTTGACTTTTCTTGACAATTCCAGAAGTTTTGACTTTTCCTAACAGTTCTAGCAGTTCTGCCTTCTACCCTCTATATCAACTTCCCAGGTGTTCTAGCAGTTCTGGTTGTTCTCGACATTTTTGGCTATTCTTGGCAGTGTTGACATTTCTGGCAGTTCCAGCTGTTCTGAGTAGTTATGGCTTTTTGAGCTATTCCCGGCAGTTCTAGTAGTTCTCGACAGTTCTGGCTTCTGCCCTCTAGATTAAGGCAGCATTATCCCTTAGGATCTCTCCTCCTACTAAAACAAAAAGACAAGTAGAGAGGAAGAGATCTCAAGTGCATTAAAATGACTTGAAGGCCACCTCTATTTATACTAAAACATTGAGCACAAGTGGGGTTTATTTGGTTGTTGGCCGACCTTGACGAATTGTCCCATAACATAGATAAATTCATATCTCAACGAATACTTATCGGAATTTGATGATCTTTAGATGAATCCTACACCTCTCGATGAGAGGGATCCAAGAAAAAGATCAACTCCCATTAGTTCTAGCAATTCCCGATAGTTCCGACAGTTTCAGCAATTCCGGTTGTTCCCGACAGTTCCGATAATTTCAATTGTTCTCGACAGTTCCAGCAGTTTTGGTTTCTACCCTTTACGTTAACTTTCTCACATGTTTTGGTAGTTCCTGGTAGATTCAATAATTTTGTCTATTCCCAACAGTTCCGACAATTTTGACTATTCTCGGAATTTCGGCAGTTCCAGCAGTTCCGGCTTTTCCTGACAATCTCGACAATTCTGGCTTCTGCCATCTATGTCGGCTTCTTGTCTGTTCTATTAGTTCCCACTAGTGATCAAATTTGAACACATCAGATCCCTTCAAAGGGCCTCTAGCATGACGCAGAAGTAGGAATAAAATTTTGCTATTTAAAAAAAAAAACTAGATTTGAATTTTTCCATTTAAAAAAAAATTATAATAATATTATAAATTTTTTAAGGGTTGTTAAGTTGTCAACCTGTCCAATTTATTTTTTTAAATTTCATTTTTTTCTAAAATCAAGATTTTGGGAATTCCAAATTCCAAATTGTCAGTGCATTGTGGGTCTATCACAAATTACAGTGGTTAAACTTGTGAATATCCTTTCTCAACTAATATTAAATCCCATTTAAAAACCAAGAGTTCCCAAATTCGAAGTTGCTTCCATTTCAAAAACAACAATTTCCATTTGAATTGATTTTTCTAATTGTAACTTATGCATATGATGCAAGTTATCGGTTCTGTCTGCAGGCTTCCTGTAAAGCAAGGTTTGATGACGATTGGAAGGGATCGTAGATTCATCATTCAGAAAATGCCTGTCAAGCAAGGTTTAAGCACGATTTATGCTTGGACAGGAGGGCATTCAAGACACTTCATAAGTTCATAGCATACTAGATTTCACACAACTTCACGTTATGCTTCAATATATACAGCTGGGTATTGTTGTTTATGTGATGTGAAGGAGTAAGATTGAATACAAATAGATCTGTAAGTTCTTCATTCTGCTTTGGTATCTATATTTTTCACTTACCTCTAAGAATATGCAATTCAAACATCAAGACAAAAATTAAATTTAATGCCTTAATAACATGAATGAATCAAATAGTAATAAGAATAAATTCCATTGTCTTACTAATACAATTTACAGTTCAATTGAATCAAATAGTAATAAGAATAAATTACATTGTCTCACCAATACAGTTTACAGTTCA
>APFE030068149.1:164505-180577 GCA_000404065.3 Pinus taeda
CTGGCAGTTTGGTAGTTCTGACAATTCTGGCTATTTCCAGCAATTCTGGCAGTTCTGACCTTTATAGTTTTTTTGGCTTTTCCTGAGAGTTCCAGCAGTGCTAGCTTTTCCTTATAGTTCCAACAATTTTTCCTTCTGTCCTATGTGTCAGCTTCTCAGTTGTTCTGGTAGTTCCGATTATTCTCGATAGTTTCAACTATTCCCGGCAATTTCGTCACTTCCGGCAATTCTAGTTATTCTCGGTTGTTTCAGGTATTTCGGTAGTTCTGACAATTCCATCTATTCTCGGCAATTTCAGTTGTTCTTGATAGTTCCAACTATTCCCAACAGTTCCAACAATTCTGGTAATTTTGGCTATTCCTGGTTGTTTCAACAGTTCTGGTTGCTTCCAACATTTCCGACTATTCACGACAGTTCTGGTATTTCCGACTATTCCAATCAGTTTCAACAGTTTCGACTTTTCTGGCTATTCCTAGTAGTTCTAGCAATTCCAGACAATTCCAATAGTTCTAGCAGTTTCGACAGTTCTGATAATTATGGCTATTTTCGGTAGTTCCGGCAGTTTCAACCTTTCTGGCTTTTTTGACTTTTCTTGACAATTCCAGAAGTTTTGACTTTTCCTAACAGTTCTAGCAGTTCTGCCTTCTACCCTCTATATCAACTTCCCAGGTGTTCTAGCAGTTCTGGTTGTTCTCGACATTTTTGGCTATTCTTGGCAGTGTTGACATTTCTGGCAGTTCCAGCTGTTCTGAGTAGTTATGGCTTTTTGAGCTATTCCCGGCAGTTCTAGTAGTTCTCGACAGTTCTGGCTTCTGCCCTCTAGATTAAGGCAGCATTATCCCTTAGGATCTCTCCTCCTACTAAAACAAAAAGACAAGTAGAGAGGAAGAGATCTCAAGTGCATTAAAATGACTTGAAGGCCACCTCTATTTATACTAAAACATTGAGCACAAGTGGGGTTTATTTGGTTGTTGGCCGACCTTGACGAATTGTCCCATAACATAGATAAATTCATATCTCAACGAATACTTATCGGAATTTGATGATCTTTAGATGAATCCTACACCTCTCGATGAGAGGGATCCAAGAAAAAGATCAACTCCCATTAGTTCTAGCAATTCCCGATAGTTCCGACAGTTTCAGCAATTCCGGTTGTTCCCGACAGTTCCGATAATTTCAATTGTTCTCGACAGTTCCAGCAGTTTTGGTTTCTACCCTTTACGTTAACTTTCTCACATGTTTTGGTAGTTCCTGGTAGATTCAATAATTTTGTCTATTCCCAACAGTTCCGACAATTTTGACTATTCTCGGAATTTCGGCAGTTCCAGCAGTTCCGGCTTTTCCTGACAATCTCGACAATTCTGGCTTCTGCCATCTATGTCGGCTTCTTGTCTGTTCTATTAGTTCCCACTAGTGATCAAATTTGAACACATCAGATCCCTTCAAAGGGCCTCTAGCATGACGCAGAAGTAGGAATAAAATTTTGCTATTTAAAAAAAAAAACTAGATTTGAATTTTTCCATTTAAAAAAAAATTATAATAATATTATAAATTTTTTAAGGGTTGTTAAGTTGTCAACCTGTCCAATTTATCTTTTTAAATTTCATTTTTTTCTAAAATCAAGATTTTGGGAATTCCAAATTCCAAATTGTCAGTGCATTGTGGGTCTATCACAAATTACAGTGGTTAAACTTGTGAATATCCTTTCTCAACTAATATTAAATCCCATTTAAAAACCAAGAGTTCCCAAATTCGAAGTTGCTTCCATTTCAAAAACAACAATTTCCATTTGAATTGATTTTTCTAATTGTAACTTATGCATATGATGCAAGTTATCGGTTCTGTCTGCAGGCTTCCTGTAAAGCAAGGTTTGATGACGATTGGAAGGGATCGTAGATTCATCATTCAGAAAATGCCTGTCAAGCAAGGTTTAAGCACGATTTATGCTTGGACAGGAGGGCATTCAAGACACTTCATAAGTTCATAGCATACTAGATTTCACACAACTTCACGTTATGCTTCAATATATACAGCTGGGTATTGTTGTTTATGTGATGTGAAGGAGTAAGATTGAATACAAATAGATCTGTAAGTTCTTCATTCTGCTTTGGTATCTATATTTTTCACTTACCTCTAAGAATATGCAATTCAAACATCAAGACAAAAATTAAATTTAATGCCTTAATAACATGAATGAATCAAATAGTAATAAGAATAAATTCCATTGTCTTACTAATACAATTTACAGTTCAATTGAATCAAATAGTAATAAGAATAAATTACATTGTCTCACCAATACAGTTTACAGTTCAGTTGAATCAAATGGTAATAAGAATAAATTAAATTCCACTGTCTCACCAATACAGTTTACAGTTCAATTGAATCAAATAGTAATAAGAATAAATTAAATTCCACTATCTCACCAATATAGTTTATAGTTCAATTGAGCTCTCATCATTACAAACACCATCCAAATCAAAATCCTAACCAAAGCACCTTCAACTAATCCCTTGTTAGGCCTAATTAATTAATTCCCAACTATTTAATATCCAATGAATAGAAAATTAATGAAATATATGAGTAACATAAGTCATAATTCATAATGTCCCAACAACCTAAATTATAGAGGGAAAGAAGTGAAAGTCCTCCCAAGTTATTAGGATAAGCAGGAATTTCTTAATATTAAAGTTCACTCCCACTGCTACAAATTAAAGCATTGAATTCGAGAGGCAATATATTTCCATATTTCAACATCCCTAGAGTTTCATAAACTATTAATGCAGTTGATAGTACAATACTGAAAAATCTTGTTGTTGTTGCATCAGAACGCACAGCTTTGAATATCTCTTGAATTATTTCCAACATATGGGGATATACATTGCCACAGTAATCATAGCAATCCACAGCTATAACAAAAAGCTTCTTCTTATTTCTCAGTGTAGGATACTTGTTTGAGACAATCAGATTATTCGTTGGAGGCCTTGACTTAGGTTTAGTTTCTTCAATGTTGAAAGATAGCGATGCCCTTTTAAGTTTATCCAAAATAAGTTCTAGCTCGCCCTTTGGTGCCAGAAGTTTGTCAACCTCGGTAGAATTATCCAGAGAGCCATTGATGGAATATTTCTCGCCATTGACAGAAAGCTGAAGAGACATGTCCTTCAGGGAATCACCCATCGATTCCTCCCCCATAGTAATATCCATTACAGTGATAGTCTACCATTGAGGATGCCTCATCCTGCATATAATTAGCCAAGACAAATATATTTTGCAATGTTGAAGCCATGAGAAAAGATGCATGTTTCTCAACCCACTACAACGACATTCATTCCATGGGTTTTTAGCTCTAGCAATACAATTTCTATGGCCTTCTAATCATGAGGTTCAACTAATATTCCATTGTTCAAAGTCTGCAAAATTTTCAGAAACATAGAATTTTATAGAGCTTTGCTTTTTTTTCCACGTACTTAAACATCAAATTTGAAACTCAAAAAAAATCCTGGAAACTTAGTTTACCCATCAAAATTATTGCCAGAACCTAAGTAACACAAGGTAGAAACTCATAATATTCGTGGAAACTCAAACTAATTCTTTTTTGGGTGTTCTTACACCAACCTCTACTTAATATGACAGTAATTCAAGGAAAAAGATAGAAAACATAGCATTTTGCAAACATAAATGTTATCAACACAGTTGGCTTGTCACTTGTCAGTTACAATGTGTATGCATTATATGATAGATACTGGAATTGCAGCTATGTTGGAAGGGGTTATTGTTCATGATAAATTGACGAATATCTTGCATCTTGCAACATTGTAAGGACATCGACAACCAATAGTATGTTGTCTTGGAACTCACAACACTAGTTCCAACCAAACAGTTACTGATTCACCATATGTTAAAAAAAAAATTGAAAATAATTTATTGTTGTCAATTGAATTTCATTTTTTTATGCTTTTGATTATAGAAGGGAACTCAATGTGTGCCCTTCTAAAAAACATTAAGTCTTGCCCTTCAAATTTGATCACTAGTTCCTGTTGTTCCCGAAAGTTTCGATGATTCCCGACAGTTTCCGCTATTCCCAACAGTTCCGGATTTTCCCACAGTTTCGACACTTCCTGAAAATTCCGCCAATTCCATCTATTCCTAGCAGCTCATGAAGTTATGGCAATTCTGGCTATTCTCGACAGTTCTAACTTCTTCAGCTTTTCTAGCTATTCCCAGTAGTTTCGGCAGTCAGCCAGTTCTAACTTTTCCTGGCAGTTCCAGCTTCTACCCTCTGCATCAGCTTCCTGACTATTCCAACTATTCCCAGCATTTCTAGCAATTCCCACTATTCCTGACAATTTTGGCTTTTCAGCTATTGCTGGCAGTTCTAGCAGTTTCAACTTCTGCCCTCTGGATTAGGGCAGCGTTATCCCTTAGAATCTCTCCTCCTACTAAAACCCAAAGACAAGTGGAGAGGAAGAGATCCAAGTGTGTTAAAATGACTTGAAGGCCACCTCTATTTATACTAAAACATTGAGCACAAGTGGGGTTTATTTGGTTGTTGACTGACCTTGACGAATTGTCCCATAACACAAATAAATTCATATCTCCATGAATACTTTTCATAATCGGATGATCTTTAAATCAATCCTACACCTCTCGATGAGAGGGATCCAAGAAAAATATCATCTTCCATAAATAAGGTGACCCACATGGGTACTGCGATGTGTGGTTTGATGGTAAGTATACTTGGGCGAAGCCCAGGAGGCCGCAGTTCAAATCTCATTGAGTACACTGACCAGCTGTGGTGGCAGCTCGAGGAGCAGATTCCCCAGCCCCGCCTTGGCAGCACAGTATATCAACTTGTAGTTAGTTGGATGTACTCCTAGTGTTATAGAGTAGCTACGAGGATTGATCCTGGGTCTCCCATAGATTAGGACCGGCAATTACAGATTCACCATGTAGTTAAAAAAATATATATATATGACCCACATGGAGTTTGGCCCTAGTTTCCAATTTTAACAATCAGGCATGGATATCAATCAAGCCTAGTTAGCCTTACTTTCTTGGTAAGGAGATAAGGCTTCATGTTTTCCACCCTGTTTTCCCCAAAGAAATTTATTCTAGCAGGAAGAGTTATTCATTAGTTTCCCCTCTTACAGGCAAACACTCGGCAAAAAAAGGATTTCAAACCTGGGAGTTTTTTGTAGGATAAAGGGAAAGGTGAGTGGGTATCCCATAGTAGCTGCATTGGTGTTATTAGAATTACGCCACTTTTCATATGGGTCTTCACAATAGAGAATCCCCATTACAGTTTGTTGATTTGTTTTAAAAATAAACATAACACAAAATAGATTTCTTTTGGGATGCAATGTTGTTGTTGCTAGTATGATTGTATTTGTGCCACATGTAAAGCTAATATGCATTAAATTTCTTTCACCTTGAAATATTTTTATTGGAAATGTGCTTGTGTTTGGCCTAGAAACTATGTTAGATTTCTTTTTCTTTGCAATAGTGTTGTTGTCAATTTGGTTGTTTATGATAAAAGTAAATCTAGCAAGTGTTAGATTTCCATCACTTTTTCAATGTTATTGGAAATGTTGTGCTTGTGTTTGGGCTAAAAGTTGTTCTATATTTCTTTTGCTATGCAATATTGTTGTTTTCAATTTGGTTGTTTATTATAGAAGGAAATCTAACATGTGTTAGATCTCTTTCACCTTGGTAATGTGCTTTTGTTTGTGTTAGAAGGAAATACAACATGCACTAGATTTCTTCTAGCATGAAATGTTGTTATTAGTAGTATGCTTGTATTTATGCTACATGTAAAGCTAGCATGCCTTAAATTTATTTTACCTTGTGACGTTGTTATTGGAAATTTGATTGTGTTTGTGATAGAAGTTGTTGGATTTTGTTGGCTTTTGTTTGCCCTACAATGTTATTGTTGGCAATGTTCTTTTGTTTGTGCCAGAAGTAAATCAAGCATATGCTAGATATCTTCTACACTGCAACGTTATTTTTGGCAATGTGATTGTGTTTGTGCTACAATAAACTCTAGAATGTGTAAGATTTCTTTTACTTTGAGTTGTTTTTGTGAGTAATATGCTTCTATTTACGTTAGAAGAAAATTTAGCATGTGGTGGATGTCCTTCACCTTAGAATATTGTTTTTGGAAATGTTTTTATGCCAGAAGGAAATCTAGCATTTGCTAGATTTATTTGGCCATGTAATGTTGCTTCTAGAAATATTCTTATGTTTGTAGTAGAAGGAATGATATTGATTGTTAGCTTTCATTTGAGGAAACAATGTTTCATTATATACAACATGACTACCATACTATTTTTATTTTTGCATTTATATTACTTTTTCGTAAGTTGCGTGTTTTTGGGAAAATATAAAGTCACACATTACATGGTTCATTCTTTTAATTACAAGTCACGATGTAATTTTTGTTACAGAATTGATGCAAGCTACAATGGAAAATATAATTTTGGCAAAAGGGGACTATGTTTATCTCCTTATTAATGATCAAGTCATTGGGCTAGCAAGGGTTGAATCTGCAGAGTCTAGAACTTATTATGTTGGAGAAAGTGTTAATGTTGGTTATGTTGCAATTTTGATAATTGATGTCATTCAACCACATTTGACTGATGATAACGTTAATGAAGGGGACATACATCCATGGAAGATTGTGGATTTGAGACACCACATAGGTAAATCAAAATATTGAAGCATGTGTTATATATTATTGATACTATGATAAATGTTCTTTTTTTTTTGAGTAAATACTAACATTATTTACATTCATTTATAGGTACAAATGTTTCTTCTACAATTTCTATTGGAGACAAAGTAAATCTTCTGCAACATGGAGTGAAGGTGGGCGAGGGCTCCATATTCAATATAGAGTTTGGGAATAAAGTGCATGTAGATATGGTAAAGAAAGGAAGCACAGTGGTTAAAATTGAAAAGGTGTTAAAAACATAATGCTCCTCTACCACATCCAACGAGATTTGAGCATACACTTGGGGGTGCATTAGAATCTTATGAAATTTTCCCAGAATCAGATTTGGAGCCTCACTGTCATAATCATGCCATAAATATTCCCCAAGATAGGGTTAAATTCATATGTGGAAAGGTTTCTCTTACACATGAATGCATGGGAACAAGCATGCGCATTTCCAAAGGAATTCTAGTTAATGTATATGAGGATGACATTGTTGAGGGTGAAACATTAGGTGAAATGGAATTTGGTGTTTTTCTAGAAGAGATAGATGGAAATTGTCAGATATGCAGAATTGGTGATAAGTCTATACATTGTTTGGTTAGATGGCCAATAAATAAGTTGGTGGAAAACAAAGGTGTGATATTAAGGGTCAAGGAAAAGTTCAACGAACCACCCAAAGAAATGGTGATATGGGATGTTATAGAGGACACAAATCCCTTAAACAAATGGGATGGGTACCTTTGTAATGAAAAAGATAGAAACTAAATTGATATGAATGTAATAAGCCCATATAAAAGGATTAAATGAGTTATGGCTACAAAAAAAATTGCAAAATGTCAAACAAAAATAGATGAAGAGAAAGAAATTCAACTTTTGGCAGCAGATGTATGTTGTAGAAAAGATTGTATTCAACATGTGGATAGGAAGGCCATTGCAGGTGCTAGAAGGGGTATGAGACAAATAAATAAAAATAGTATTAGAGAATTTGTCTTGAATTCACTCATGTCAAACACAATCATGTTAAGCAGCCATGGCCATGGCCTACCACCTATTGCTAGAAATCTAAAGGACCTGAGATTTAGTGGGAATATTATCTGTAAGAAAACATGGTATAAGATACATAGAATTCCTCAAAGCACATTCTATAATTACCAGCATTATTTCCAACATGGACAGATCAATGCTATTCATGGTAACACCAACACATGCAAAGCATGAACTCACACAGTGGTAGCCATAGAAATATTGCCCAAAATTGTATTGGATAATTCAGATTTTTCACTAAAACAAACATGCCAAGTTGAAGAAGATAGAACATCTACTCCTTTAAGACTACTTCCTTCAACTTACACACAAAATTCTTTGTTAAAAGAGATCAATGGGGCTCTTCAAAAGCTCAATTACCCATCAATATCACAACAAACAATGAGCAAGATCTAGAATACTAAGTTTCGAGATGTGGCATTTTCAAAGAACACCAACTTCAGTAAATGCAGTGAATGTATTGTGTTGAAAGCACAAATGAAATCAGCAACTACAAAAGAGTTGGAAGAAAAGGCACGAGGTAGGTTGATGAAACATAACAAGATTGTTATGTGTGGAAGATATTGCTACTATGTCCATAGAATTATGTTAGAGTGGTTTCCAAAGGAGTATTTGAGAATTATCCATGATAAAATGGACAAAACAAAGACTTCAATTCCAAGGCTACGTGTCAAATCCAAATCTATTGTAGGAACAAATTTGGGTTTGTCATTGACAGGTATGCTTACCCATGGGCATAACGCGGGAGGTTTTGGTCATTTCTCCTTACTATTTGTCCATATGGGATCACAATTTACTATTACATCCCTTGCAAAGTGCTTAAGGGACCTTGAAGACCCACAAATGGATATGTATGGTGATCTACTTTATGAAAATGGAATTTCAAGAAACCCACTTACAAATGCATTACTTCACACCTCTATTTACTCAAAATGTCAAGGGTACAAGGATGATTTTATATCTCATGGAAGTTCAAAAATTCAGAATGTTGATTGTAAACCTCTTCCTCCATATTTGTTGTTACAGTTGGACAATGCAGCAAGTGATAATAAGAATCGCTATCTTTTCATGTTTCTATCACTTTTAACTACACTTGGTGTCTTCATTACTATTGAGGTTGGGTTCTTGCCTGTGGGGCACACCCATGAAGACATATATGGAACCTATTGAAGAATGTCTTCCAACCTAAAAAGTAAAGATATTTATTCTTTACCTGAAATGATGGATACATATCACATAATTGAAGAAAATAGAGTGTTTCCACCTACACTTATTGACAAGGTCTATGAATTCAAAAGTTTCCTTAATGGGTACATTAAGGAAGGAAAAAATGCACTAGTTGGACATACTAATGTCCAACACTTCCAATTTCTTACACTCAATGATGTTCCAGTACTAAGGTATAAAGAATCAATTAGAGATATTGAGTGGTCAGAACTAGTTAAGTTATGGAATATAGATGATGAAGGTCGACCTATAATTCCCATAAGGAAGCCATCTTTCTTAGCTTCCAAACAAAATTATGTCGATTCAAAAGAACTAAAGGAAGGGATAACATCATACATAAAAATGTGGAAAGATGCTATTGGGAATGAGGATTCACCAATTGTTACAGAGGAATGGAAAAATAAAGTAGTTATTGGGAAAAATTTCTTGATACATTAGATGGAATCTATAATGATCATAGAATAATCGATGGAAGTGATTCATCTTCTGAGGATTTCTGGCCCAAGACAAGGCATATTGTTGATTTTGATTGTAATGCACTCCAAGTAATCTCAAGTATTATGTATGGAGATTTTGATAATGCGATAGATGAACCAATATATGTTGGACCCAAATGAAACAAGCCAAAGCCAACATTCAATCCGACGATTGATGTTGAGAAAGGAAAGATATTTCTAGTTAGATCAAGAAATGAGGATGCAGGTGAGATGATTTGGAAGGAAAAATCCATCACAGATATCTTCAGTGATAATGAAAGTGAGAATGTTCATATAAAGGTTGACTGGTGGAATCCTATGTCAGGGAAATAGAATAGAAAATTTTTAGAGAAATATTGGGTACCAAATCTTGATGACAAAAAACTTGGCTCTTTTCCAATTAATACCATAGTGTTGGCATGGATGCCAAAGAAAGAAAATTGCAAGAAGACCAAGATAGATAAATATGTTGTAGAAGTCATTCTTGATCTACCTGAGTGAATATCTTAAGAGTAGGTTTATATGATACATGAATGTAATTTTTTTTGGAGGATCTATTAATATACATTCAGACACACTTTTCCATATTTGTTGTATAAATATTCTCTTCATATTTTTTTTGAAGGAGTTTTATATTATTTAATATTTCAATGTAATCATGTGTTACACAAATTACATGACAATGCCATAAAAGATTTAAGTTTTCAAAGCTTTATTTGACCAACATGACTTCTCACCATATCAAATATGCATAATAAAATTCCATAATGCACCTAAAAACATCTTCTAAACTTGGTATATTAAAACAACAATGGAGTACCTAATTAGTATTCTATTTAATATAAACCATTTAAACACTTAATGAATAAATGCTAGACACTTGATATAATGTTTGAGGTGAGTTTTCCTTAATGTTCCTTATTATAATTGATATAGATCAAATTCCCTATTTTGTTGCACTCGAATTTATAAAAAAATATTTTGATCGTTGAACAACACAACTAGAATTATAAAATATTTCCTCTTATATATTTTGAATTGGTGCCAACATTATACTAGTATAATTAATTTGTACTCAACTTAGGAAAAATAGTTAGTGTCAATTTAAAATGGTCAATAATAGTAAGAAAAACAATATTAATATATTGTTAAATAACTTTATAAGTAAGATTTTTTTTACACAATCTAGTATTCGCGAGTCAAATATAATACATAAATATAAATGTTAATGATAATAGAAATAATGTAAGGAATCTAAGTTTCAGATGAATGTTAATATGTTCTTTTCAATACAATATCCTTAAACAGTACAGAGATAAAAACTAAACATTTGTAATAAATATCTTAATCATTTTTCTCTCTTTCTTGTTGTATTTGAAAATAACTAGATTGTACTACTTTGTTACTATTCGAATTCATGATTGATTTTGATCATTAAAATGATTATTAATTGAGATGAGAGGCTGATTTTACAGCCCAATATGGGGGGATGTGTAAGTTTTGTTTGTTCGTCTGTGCCCCTCTAAAATAAAAATTATGTTCTAAATAGAAAAATATAAAAAAGGAATATTTTGTAAAGTAATTAGAAGTAAAAAATTAAATGTGTGAATTAAGATGTTTAAATCTTATACTTTTAAAAAGTAACTTTTGAAGAATTATGGTAATAATTTAATGTCAATATAAACTTCATAATATATATATATCTATATCTATATCTTATATATTTATATATAATAATATATATATATATATATAAAATTTTTTTATGGGTTAAAATTATTATTGTTCGTATATATACTCTACTTAGCATTCAAAAATACTGTTTCAACAATTAAAAATAACACATTGTATCTTTCACTCTAAAAATGTTTGCACTTGAAGAAGTTTGATGCCTACATCTGCACTTAAAATGGATCTATGATAGTATATATTGGACTAATCTGAATTGGATCCATCAAAGACTGGCCAAGAACCATGATTGTATCAGGTCAGGACGAATCTCTACAAATTCCAAAAACATCGATCAAAAACACCCTCAGCCAATAGCAATGGTAGCCAGCATCGAACAATGAGGACCTCGATCAAAGTGCACTTACTGAGGCCCATGGAGACTGTGCAAAGAGGTGAAAGTAGCCCCTAGGAGCCCCAGATTAGGAAAAGGAGGTGACTTTTGATGCGTGCATCGCTGGGCGAACAAGACCAAAATGGAGGAGCCTTAAGCACTCGATTGCATTGGGAGCTGGAGAATTGCGGGCAAAGAAATGAAAAGCGCTAATCGTACAAGGCAGGACCCACGCTCTAGAAATCGGCGGTATTGATCGGGGAACTGTCAAACAGTAAATTGTTTTGGAGGAGGCAGAGCGATCCCACTCAACGATCGACGCGTGGTGGCAGAGGAGAGAGAAAATTGTCGTTGATCACGCATTATCGGTCAAGTAAGTCAACCGCGTAGGACAAGCATATGAAATTGGATCAGGAGGAGCCAAATTGGATGGTTGAGATTGCACCCGATGGAGGAAGCAGAATTGACATGGAATTAAGCCGCATTCTATAGGGATTTGGAATCCCTTTCACTGCCATGGTGGAGGAAGAACGCATCCACGACATAACTAAGGAAATGAACCGACAAGTAGGTTGGTGCTATTCAGAGGAGGACACGTGGCCACTCCCTGAGCGTTCATGCTGACACTAAACAAGGAACTCCAAGCGCAGCTGCAGAAGTCAAATTGACAGAGGCAGAAGAGGAACTGAACAGGCATGGAAACAAATGGCTAAAAGAAATGAATAGAGATAGAATACACAGTCAAGTCGGAGTGAAGTCTTAGAGACGAAGGGAAAAAAACCAGAATCCCAAGAGGAGGATAGAATACACAGAGAGGACGACAGTAAAGAAAGAGAAAAACAGGACGAGATAGAGGGTCGAGCTGACGCAGTGGCAACATCGAGTGCCACCGAGCTTGAGAGATTTGAGACACCCCATAGAGAGATTTGTCTGGGTTGAGCACCATGTTGGGCTCTTGCCACTGTAGACCAGAAGTTCACAGAGCTGGTGGGAAGAAGAGACTGTGTACTCAAGTTGCTTGGGAAATCCAAGAACCACCCTGCTAAGAAAAACTTGCTTTAGGAGAACTCACATTGAGTCCCTGCATTGTAATTCTCTATTTAAAGACACAATAAAACAAGGCCACTACTGAAATCTAGACCGGATACGTAGCCCTGGTGAATAGGGTGAACTCCTTATTAAAATTGCTTGTGTCTTTATGGTTCCTTGTTGTATTTCTCTGTTGTGTTTCCATTTAAATGTCTATGTATTGGCAATCTGATAGATTCTTTGCTTAAATAACACAGAACACACACTAGCACATGAGTCTGTAATACCTTTTGTTCAATAAAACTTCAACTAATGTCACTCCGGTGAGTATTAGATCAATTGGTATCAGAGCTCTAGGCTGTAAGGTTAGACAAGCTTGTGTTGGTTTAGCTGTGAGTGCTCACTAGATCAAGCCTCAAATTATGAGAAGGAGAGTTGGTGGAAACTAATCCTGAAATTGGGAGAGTCTATCCTCAGAAGACAATGTCAAAGGAAGGTTCTATGGGGCCAAACTCTCAATTCATAGAAAGTTTCCTAGCTATAAATTCTATGGTGGAAGAAATGTATAGGCACTTTAGAAAGAATAAGGATGAAGATTCATCAGGCTCGAATCAAGATAAAGAAGAGGATGAATCACATTCCCATGACCCCTCAAAAGGGAAAGGGAAAGAAGAGAGATTTACTACACCTCCTAATAGCCTTGTGCATAATAGGAAAGCATCTTTGATTAAACTAGATGTTAAATTTGATTTTCCTATATATGATGGAGAGCTAAATGCGAAAAAGTTGGACAATTGGATTAGAAAAATTGATGTGTATTGCAGGGTACAAAACATAGACTCGGACAAGAGTAAGATTCAGCTGGAAAGCTTACACCTAGGAGGCACTACCTTGGTTTGGTGGGAAGGCAGAACCCAAGTTGATATGAAGAAGCATGGTAATACCATCTCTGTCTCGAGTGAATTTGTTGTTGCAATCAAAAAGCAGTTATATCCATTGACCTACATGCAACAAGCCGTGATGAATTGGAAAACTCTTCAGCAGTTGAAAGGGCAAAGTGTGCAAGGGTATACTCAAGAGTTTAGAAAGAGAGCATTGATGTTGGGTATCTCATTAGACTCACCAGAAACTCTTTTTAAGTACATTGGTGGTCTACATAGCTACATGAGGCATACCATCGTCATGTTTAATCCCACTAGTATAGATGGGGTATTTGTACAAGCTACTCATCTAGAAGCTAGAGGAAAGAATGGAAATCCAAAAGTTGGGGGACTATCCCAACCCATTGTAAGCAAGAGCAAGGAGAAAATAAAGCAGAAGTGGAAAGCGAGGAAGGCTAACACTGCACATAAAGGAAAAGCTTCATGCACTCACTGTAAAAAGGATGGGCATGACGATGAGCATTGTTGGATTTTGCATCCAGAGCTGAGACCTAAGAAGTCAGAGGGCAAGAAGAACAAGACTGCTACAGCCATTCAGAAATATTTGGGGTCAGACACAGGAGATGAAACAATCATTGTAGCCATAGGTATAAAAGATAAGAATTCTGAAGCATTTACTAGTAATTTTGCTCAATCTGTTATTGATGAAGAGCATCAGAGAAAAAGAGATGAGCTTTTCCATATCCGAGTTGTTTCCAAAAATCAAAATATTGATACTTTGTTTGATAGTGGCTCACAAGAAAACCTAATTTCTAAAGCAATTGTAAAGAAATTGGGATTAGCAACTACACCTCATAAGAAACCATACCCATTAGGATGGTTGAATGATAAAGTACAACTACAAGTGACTAGACAGTGCAAACTCAGGTTTTCTTTTGGGTTAGCATTTGTAGATGAGGTTGAGTTAGATGTAATTCCTTTAGATATATGTGGAATTATTTTAGGAATTCCATACTTGTATGACAGAAAGGATATTTTCTATAGAATTGAGAACAAGTATCCACTTGTTAAAGGTGGAATCAAATACTTTGTAAGAGCTCACAAGCTCAAGAATAATTATACTCTCGTAAACTTAGGACAGATTAAAAGAATGATAAATTCATGCAAACAGTTTCTATTGATGGTTGTAAAGGAAAGGAAACCTGATAAAACCAATCTATTTGAGGGCTGTAATGTTGATCAGCAAGCTGATATAGAAAAGATTGTTTCAGAATATGATGTCTTGTTCCAAGAACCTAAAGGTATGCCACCCAAAAAGGGAATAGTACATGATATTATTTTACAGCAAGATGTTCCATTGCCTAACATTGGGATGTACAGGTTGTCTGCTTTAGAGAATGTTGAAAACAAGAGGCAGGTGTAGGAGTTTCTCAAGAAAAGGTTCATCAAGCCTAACACATCACCATGTGGGTCACCAATCGTTTTGCTGAGAAAGAAAGATGGCTCATGGAGAATGTGCATTTACTACCGAGCACTAAATAAGATGAGAATAAAAAATCATTATCCCCGTCCTTGCATAAATGATCTTTTAGATCAATTGAAGGAAGTTGTTTATTTCACCAAGTTTGATTTGCACAGTGGATATCATCAGGTCAGAGTTGCAGAGCAAGTTGCATGGAAGACTACTTTCAAAACAAAGGAGGGATTGTATGAATGGTTGGTTATGAATTTTGTCTTAACTAATGCTCCTGCTACTTTCATGAGATTAATGAATGATGTACTCAGACCTTTTCTTGATTATTTTTTTATTGTATATCTAGATGACATTTTGATTTTTAGTAAAATGTAGGAGGAACATTTAAGGCATGTTAAGCAGACATTAGATGTTTTGAAAAGAGAAAAACTTTATGTTAAACTCTCCAAATGTGAATTTGGCAAAACCTCTCTAAATTATTTGGGTCATATAGTAGGGGGGTGAATTGAAAATAGATCCCTCTAAAGTGGCAGCCACTGTAAACTTGCCTAAACCCAAGTCTGCTATAGAAGTGAGAAGCTTCTTTGGAGCAACACAATATTGGAGGAATTTCGTTTCAAATTTTTCCTCAATTGCAACTCCCTTGCATGCCTTGACAAGATTGAACAAGGTGTTTCATTGGGGAGGTAAACAACAGAAAGCCTTCAACACCTTAAAAGAAAAGATCAGTACAACACTGGTACTAGCACTGCCAGATCTACAAAGACCATTTGAGATCCAAACTGATACCAGTGACTATGCCATGGGAGCAGTGTTGACACAACACAGTAAGCCCATATGTTATCATTATGAGACCTTTAATCCTGCAGTAGTCAACTATCTTACATATGATAAAGAATTGTATGTATTAGTTCAGAGTGTGAAAGAGTGGAAACATTACTTAATGGGCAAAGAAATAATAATACATACCGATCATCAGCCACTTCAATACCTACACTCCCAAACTAAGCTGCAACAATCATGAAATTACAGATGGATGGGTTTCCTACAACAGTTTCATTTAGTCATCAGATATAAAAAGGGCATACATAACAAGGTTGCAAACATGTTATCTAGACCCATTATAAATGCATCTACCATACTTAAGCATAATTTTGTGCTGCATGAAAG